>SNQJ01S0003762.1:131944-168010 GCA_010110895.2 Picea sitchensis | reverse complement strand
AAGCTCTTCTTTTGGGTAGGCATGAAGCGCGATGTAGTCCATTTCGTCGCCAAGTGCCTAAAGTGTCAACAAGTGAAAGCCGACCACCATCACCCGGCAGGCCTCCTACAACCACATGATGTTCCTATGTCCAAGTGGGAAGTCATTTCCATGGATTTTGTTGTGGGGTTGCCGCTCACATCTCATAGACACAATGCCATTCTTGTGATAGTTGATAAGTTGACCAAGAGTACTCATTTTATTCCGGCTAGAGACACTTACGATGTCACTGATGTGACACGCGTGTTTGTAAGTGAGGTCATTCGTTTGCACGGGATACCTAAGAAGATCATTTCGGATAGGGACTCCAGATTCACTTCTAGGTTTTGGACAAGTTTGCAGTCAGCGTTGGGGACTCAGTTGAACTTAAGTACAGCTTATCATCCTGAAATAGATGGGCAAACCGAGAGAGTAAATCAGATTATGGAAGACATGCTTAGGATTTATGTTATGGATAATCAAACCCATTGGGAGAAGTACCTACCTTTGATAGAGTTTGCCTACAATAACAATTTTCATAGCTCCATCGGAATGCCACCCTACGAAGCTCTGTATGGAAGGCCATGCAGAACACCGTTGAGTTGGGAGAGGTTAGAAGACCGAGTAACAGTTGGGCCAGAATTGATTCAAGAGATGGAGGAACAGGTGATTCAGATTAGGCAGAGACTAAAGGAAGCGCGGGATAGGCAGAAAAGTTATGCGGATGCACACAGGACTGACCGAAGTTATAAAGTGGAAGATCAGGTTTTCATTCATATCATGCCTAATAAGAGTACCATACGGTTCGGGAAGGGGACAAAGTTGTCACCTTGATTTATAGGTCGTTCAGAATCCAAGAGAAAATTGGACCCGTTGCCTATCGTCTCGTACTGTCACCCCACTTGCATAAAACTCATAATGTTTTTCATGTATCTATTCTACGTCATTATGTTGTTGATGAATCACATAAACTAAATTGGAAGGAATTGCAGGTATCGAACACGGGAACCCTCACGGTAGAACCGTTATGCATATTGGACCGTAGAGTCTGACAGCTCAGAAACCGTCTGGTAGACCAAGTTAAGGTCCAGTGGGACAAGTATTGTCCAAGATCTGCTACTTGGGAAGATGTCGAGACGTTACGACGAGATTATCCCTCACTTTTTGACCACCTCGAGAATATGTTCTCGAAGGTTGGGTGTATGTAACACCACCTTTTGACTTAGACAACTAGGATTACCTGAGGCCTAATCACCTTTATTTTCTATTCACAGTGAAACTATTAATGATACACTTGAACTTTTAAGACGTAGAAACCTGTATGAATATTTAAATGTCATTTGAATGATGATGGATATGATGCGATCTACTCTGTGAATGTAAATTCTATGAATGTTTAAATGTTATTGATGGTGATGGATATGATGCGATATACTATGTGAATGTGAATCCTATGAAGGTTTAAATGTTATTTGAATGATGTTGGATATGATGCAATCTATTATGTAAATGATAATTCTATGAATGGGTAATGTTAATTGAATCATGGGGATATTATGAGATCTATTTCTAACTTGAAAACTTTGATGTTAAAGTTGTTGGTACGTGGATACCGAATTGAAATTATGGTTGTATGCAATTACATGATGATAATGCATAGATATGTATAAGTTTGTGTTACAGACTAATCTGCAAGTCATTGGGCTATGAAATAGCCAAGGGATAATGATAATGAAAGTGGATGTCATGACCACTGACCGAGAAACAATATGGTATGAATCTTCGTATGTGAAATTATATTGGTTTGAATGCATTGCTATGATATGTGGACCAGTGCAGGATTTCAGGTGGTGAGACTGCCTAAAACTGAATAAACGATGACAAAACTCTCAGCAACACGGTGCCACTATATATTCCATTGTAGGGTGTGGACCTTAGTCCTGTTAGGAGGGGTGGAGGTATTTCCCACCGTGTATCCTCGAAAACCTGGAGTCATGGAAGAACGGTGTTAGCTCACGCTCCCCTAGACGTGTGATGATGACTGTCAATTGCCTGATGGGGAAGCTTGGTCAAGATAGTGACACTTTCACTTACGAGTTCTATTTAGAGTTAAGTCAATATAATTGACGCTCCAAGATAGTTCAGCAGATGAAGGATAGGAATGGAAGANGGATTTCAGGTGGTGAGACTGCCTAAAACTGAATAAACGATGACAAAACTCTCAGCAACACGGTGCCACTATATATTCCATTGTAGGGTGTGGACCTTAGTCCTGTTAGGAGGGGTGGAGGTATTTCCCACCGTGTATCCTCGGAAACCTGGAGTCATGGAAGAACGGTGTTAGCTCACGCTCCCCTAGACTTGTGATGATGACTGTCAATTGCCTGATGGGGAAGCTTGGTCAAGATAGTGACACTTTCACTTACGAGTTCTATTTAGAGTTAAGTCAATATAATTGACGCTCCAAGATAGTTCAGCAGATGAAGGATAGGAATGGAAGATGGAAGTAAGTTAGGGAGGAAGGATGAATAGAAATAGTTGAGAGTGTATGGAGATTTGCCTTATGGTGGAATTTATTGTTTTTCCTTCTAAAAAGACAATGTGTATATATGTATGTTCATAATTATTTAACTAAACCACAATTGTCTAAATAAACATTGTTAAGCTAGATTATTGTAATTAAGGGATTTCGCAAACAATTGATTGGTTTATTCTCTTCTATAAATTGAATAGTCTAGTTGATTGGATTGGATGCATACAGAAATTACTACAGAGGTGATAGTTATTGTTATTAGTACATGCACTAGACTTGTATGTACTAGCTACACATGCATTTCTTGCACATGTACACTAGTATGTATGAATTTTCTTGACTTGCTGATAATGTCGATAATTGGATATGAATGTGTGAACCATGTGTCTTTTCCCTTGTATCATAAAATACTTTAACTTCGGGACGAAGTTTCCTGAAGGGTGGGTGTATGATGTAACAACCCTAAGTAATTAATCAATTGTCATGATTTAAATAATTGTTTAATGTGTATTAGTTAATTAATTAATTGGCCTAATTTAATATTTGTTTAATGTATATTAGTTTAATTAATTAATTAATTAATTTCATGATTAAATATTTGGTTAATGAATTTGAGTTTAATAAATTATTAATTTATTAAATGGAGACTTAATGTATCGGATGATGGAACCATTAAAGAGAAAGGGGATAAGTTAGATGACACTTTAAGGAGAGATAAGGTGGGTGAGACTTAATGAAGGTAGAAGGCGGTGAATGAAAGAGAGGGAAAGGAGGATAAGAGAAGAGACTTTTGTTTTGGGGAGAGCATCATTTTTCATAGGAGAGGACTGTATTGTTGGTTTGGGGTTGGAGTAGCTTGTTAGAGGATGGTACTACTAGTTTTTGCTTGAGAAATATGTTGGAGTTTAGTGGACTGAGACAGGGGGCCCCTGTTGCTGGGAGTTTTGGGCTCGGGGGCCAGGAATCCTTACAGAATCCTGGAGCTAGGGATTTGGAGAGGCTCTGTTCCTAGCTGGTTGGGAGGAAAAGATTCATTTTTGGGCAGAGTTTGGGCAGAGCAGCTTGGGCAGAGTTTCAGCGTCAGCTTGGACAGACAAAGTTGGGGAAACAGCATCACTTGAGAGGTATTTATGTTCATTATTATGGCATGTTCATTATCGTTATGATGGTTCATTATTTTACTATGTTGTGTATGTTATTCAATATGTTATTTATATCATGCTGCTCATTTTGAATTTTGTTGAACCATAAACTGTTATTTTGCTGAATATAGAACTATAAAGAAATTATGATAGAAATTTTAGGTTCTGTTAGATAGAACCCTACATTATTCGAGAGGAGCAATTAATATGAGTTCCTTCCTAAGTTTAACTTTGGAAAAGTACATTAATTAAATTAATTGATTAATGTAGACTTTGGGCTAAAGTTTTCTAAGGATAAATAATTAATTATTTAAGTGAATTAGATCTAATCTCCATCATTGATCTAAGAAGGCTAGGATTTAATCCTATCCCTCTATCTCTTTAGAGATTAGGGATTTGGCCTATGGAGAAACTATAAAGTAAACCTACGAGAGAGGATGAAGACACATTAAGGAAATGGTTTTCTCAAGGAGTGAGGGACTCGAGTGACTGAGGAGAATTGTGAGGGATTTCAGAGATGGATCTCAGTGAGAATTTCAGGATAGTTGAATTCTGGAAAGAGGAGAGGTCGAGTTTCCTAACAGCCAAGGGACCAAATTTTGGAGGAGGCTAAGGTTTCTTGGGGAGAGATTTCCAACAAAGGAGAGGTCGATTTCCTGAGATTGATTTCTAGTGGGGGTCGTGTTACAGGGTCTCACACAGCTACATATTTCTTTACGTATTTTCTTTGTGGGTCTATACCTAGATTTTCTAGATTTAAAAAAGTGAAGGAAGATTGGTGTTAAGTGAAATTTATTAGTTGTTGTGTATGATTTCTTTGGTTACTTTCGCTGCATTTAATTATGATTTAATATACCAGTGTATTTATTTTATCCGTAGTTTTCATATTTTATTGAGGAAAATAATTCATGGGTTTTAAATAAATTGTTGAAATAAAATAATCAGATCTGGTATAAGAGATTTAACAGATGTTCTACTTTACTCTTTTCCCACTTCCATTCTCTCTTCCTTACATTTCTAGTATTTTCCATGTAATTGAACCAATTGTGATCAAATGTGTCCTAGAGTCTACAGTAGTTCTATTTCCCATGCATATAGTCCTTGTAGGATCTATTAGCGTGTCTATGCTCTCTACTTTTGTCTTCTTCCTCTGCAACATCAAAGCTTTGAGTCCTCTTCTTCTTTGGTGGTTTTGAGGTTTATTCTTTTGTAAGGGCTTGAGAATTTTCTTCATTTCTTCCTGTTGTTCCTTAAATTTTGTATTTGTTCTTTCAAAGTCCTAAGACATCCAATCAATTTATCCCTTCATTTCATTTGCAGCTTCCATGACTTGTGTACATCTCTAGTCTTTGGACCTTAATGGCTCCCTTGTTAATCCTAGAGAGGAACCATTGCATTTGTTTCCTTTCCGAGACTTTCTAGTTTTGTTGTGAGATGAGGTCCTTTATCCTCTAATATACTTCTGAAGGGATTCATCGATTTTTTGCATATATGTCTTTAGTCCTTGAAAAGCAACAGGTTCGACATCGGATAGGTGTACTCTTGGCTAAATTTAAGTGTTTATCTACCAAGGGATGCCACTTCACTTTTGGTCATGATCCCTAAGTGAGCACTTGAACTCATACTACTTACTATCAAGTTTGGTTTCACCTCTTGATTTCCAAAGAGAACCAAAGGTGAAGAGATGGTCATCTCTATTTGTCCAAGCATATCAAAGGTAGGAAGTTTGGAGCAGACAACGTTGCACTTATCCACCTTAGTGGTAAAGTTAAAGCTCTTCTTCCTTGCTCTACTATTTGCAGGCTTTTTCCTAGGATTTCCTCTAGTATTTTTTTATTGTAAGTGAGCAATTGAACTCATCCCACTTCTTATCAAGTTCAGTTACACCTCTT
Organism: Picea sitchensis; assembly: GCA_010110895.2. Classification (NCBI taxonomy): domain Eukaryota; kingdom Viridiplantae; phylum Streptophyta; class Pinopsida; order Pinales; family Pinaceae; genus Picea; species Picea sitchensis. Next base: position 162,425 of record SNQJ01S0003762.1, on the reverse strand, counting down.
GATTGCCAAAGAGAGCAAAAGATGAAGAAATGGCCCTCTCCATCTGACTAAGCATCAAAGGTAGTAGTAAGTTTGGAAGGGTTGGCCATGCCCTTGTCCAACTTAGTGGTAAAGTTAAAGACTCTTACTCCTTGCTCTACTATTTTAAGGCTTTTTCCTAGGGTTTCTTTGAGTATTTTTTTATATTGGGTTAGGGCTTACTAGTTCTATAGGTTCTTCACTTTCCTCCTCTTCTTCATTCATTACTAACATCTCGAGGTTTCCTGCATCTTCATTGTCTCCGGTGACAAGAAGATAAGTGTCACCCTTGTGCCATTTTTAAGTCAATTCTCAGGGGGAACAATGTGTCCTCTGTCTCACAGACATTGTTTTGTCGGGATGGATAACAAAGATAATTTTAAGGATGGAAATGTATCTCAAAGTGTAGAAACCTTGGTGAATCTTACTAGTGCTTAATATGCAAAACTATAAAATGTTTGGCGATATTTTTGTAAAAATATTCAAATTTCTAAGGATTTTATATAGTTTCTATAAAATTTGAGCTATTTCTTAGGTAAAAAGAAATATTCTATAAAATTTGGGCGAATCATTTTGAGAAAAAATGGAAATTGGTGAATCTTTTTTTGGAAAAAGCATGGAAAAATAACCCATGGGCGATATATGGCCCCTAAAATTTTCTATGATGGATAAATCTTTTCAAGCCTACTTGGAGTATATCCTGGGTATCAAAGTATTAGCAATGTCATTTCCCCGTAGGTTGCCTCCAATATAAAATAAAACAAAATATTGTGCACACTGTCAGAGGTGATGTGGAGGCAGTTATCTCAAAAACTATGCAGTAGTACACACAGCAAACATTCTGCATCTGGTAGAAAAATGTTGTATATGCTGGGATATATACTATTGGATCTAGAGGGGGATGTATTACCCATGGATTTGAAATGCTTCGGATCAAGGGTGAATATCACAGCTTATACAGCATTTATTACTCTTTGTTTAGTGCTTATTGATCACCTAATACACACAAGTCGAATGAAAATCTTGACAGTAACTATGAAATGGCAAAAGGCTCCGTACAAATCAGAGATGCTCCTCAAAAATTGAAATATTAGGAAAATACTTGTAATAGCAATTAATTTATATCGAGAAGACCAGACATTTGACCAACGAGACATCTCATTCAACGCAAGGCATAAATCACCGGTGCTATGAAATCACATCACAGCTCACATTCAAAAGAAAACAGTATCACCCATTGCAATTTGCAACGAAGAACAATACTTGGAAGTAAAGCATCGCATCCATAAAGATATCCATAAAAGGTAGGCTAATCAATTAACTAGAAATGCTTGCTTAGGGGCATTCATATAAATATAGACAACTTTCATTTGAAATCAGGCCCTAATCACATCATTGGGATAATCATAAAGAATCTTTAAGAATATTCACCTAACAAACATCATGCGAATAAACCCCAAAACCATAGTACAGCTCTCTACAATCTAACCCCTACTGTAGACTTTTCTGTTAAAGCGTCACCGTGAGTCATGAATAAAAGTTGCAAGGCATCAAAACACGCCTACTTCATCGTGCCATGTATAGAAAGGAGCAGCACGCCCTTAAATGACTAAAGGAAAATCATGGCAATGATGAGTCTTGACCCTGTTCGGAGGAAAGCTAACATAAAGAATCAAAAAAAATTGTCTTCAATTTCTTTTACATAGAGTAAACTTAAAAAGGAGGAATAAATAATATTTTTTAGGTTACTAAACAATGTCAGATAAATATAATCTAAAAATAATGTTAAATTAACAAGGGAATATCTCTTCCACTTTCGGTGTCCTCTGGAATAAATAATATTTTTTAGGTTACTAAACAGCATGTCAGATAAATATAATCTAAATAATAATGTAAATTTACAAAATATTAGAATGGAACTGTACACATAATGAATTAATTTCCCACCACAATCAGTAACCCTTGATACATCCAAAACCAGTACGAGATACGTAAATCTGATCTCTGAATGGAGAACCCAAAACCCCATACTAAGGAAAATATATGTGTTCCTTTGAAGATTGCACAAGAGAACTTTGCTATGAACTGGAAAATATGGGTAAGTGCCAAATTATGTCGCTAGATCTGCATGGGATCCAGTGAGTATACATCTGGGATGGATTCCATGGCATATCATGTACAAGCAAATCATTTAATAGCCTCGTATGTGAAGAAATCTATCAAACTATTTTTGGTCATTGCTACGCAGAAAGCATTTAATGCGGCAATAGTAAGATATAAGATAAGTTCTATTGTCTATCTACTTGACTGTTGTTTCAAGTCTTAAGAGTAATTCTACAACATTTTAAGTAATGATATTCAAAACAGCAGAAAACCACATAAAGGTTCATGCATGAAGATTCAATTCGTAGGTTATACAGGATTATTTTGAAAATGCTTCCCCGTGGAATCTGATTTAGAATTAGAATCATACTTACAATTAGTGTACACACGAATTATATTTATTTTTATATATGCTGTGTCTAGCTGCATCATATCCAAAATTCTAAAAAAAATTGTCATATCCATATCCATCCCCGTATCCATGTCCGTCTCAGTATCCCAGTAACTTAGATGCCTAGTCATGATGCTATAGAACACTGCTTATAAACACCTTAAATTAAAACTCAACAGTTATGATAGCAAGGAATCTTTTCTAAGGGAAGATTTACTCTAGTGAGAACTTCATGATATCAACAATGCATTACAATAATTCATTCTTCCCAGAATGAAACCCTAGATCACAAGGAGTTACCAGAACTAATTTGACAACTTTTGATGATAACAAAAAGTTTGAGTTATGCACTATATGGAAAATGGATTGAACAAGATAAAACTGGGAAACATCAAAGACAGACTCGGGATTCACTTGCACATCCCAGCATCCATCACTGCAAGATCGAATCTTTACCTCTGCTCGAGTATAGTACATAATTTGATTAGAAATCGTGTACAATGTCGATATCGCAACTCAAATAATCAGTTTACCCACAAATGCTCGAAGCTTCCAAACTGAAAAATATTGAAAGAATAAAATACATAAGCACCCGCCTATTGTGCAAATAGTTGTTACAGGAATTATATCCTGCAACCAAATTAACATCCCTCGGGAATTTGTTAGAATTTCAGCATGATTCAAAGACCTTACCCTATGAGTTCAATCATTGCAAGCTTGTGCACCACTCAAGCATTCAAACAAAATAGGGAGGATATATCATACATCCATCCAATAGACTCATAAGTCAATCCTAAGCTGCACAAATACATTCTTTTGAAATACATGAAAAAAAGTAACTTACATTCTTAGAATGTAGTAATTTGATGCCGTCCCATTATTGCCTCCCCCAGAATCCCTTCTTATGAACATGGTTGCTTGGGACAACATTTTTGACAGATTTTCCTCGGAATAAAAAATGTTTTTTTGAGAAGGATTTTCTGAAGAATCCTTTATCACTGGAACTTGACAACCTCACACCATCATCACCAAACAGGCAATCCTTTGTAGAAGATGAATGGAAGCCTGCCAAAGTTTCAGACGCTGGGATATCATCATTTGCAACCCCGATTCTAGATAGTTTGTTTCTTGAAAATTGACCATGCAATGCAGAGACTCTTGAACCATTTTTGTGGCCAGTAACCTGCTCTACTGATTTCTGCTGTCTTGAAACCATATTCTCACATTCAACACATACAGGACAAGGAGGATCCTGACAACACACTTCAGGAGTAACCTGCTCTAAGCATTCTGCATGGTAGACATGCCCACAGACCAGTACCGCAATAACAGAAAGATCATTACTAGCTACCATTTTCTGAGCACTCCATGGTGACTTTTGTGTTAAAAGCTTCGAACATATGCCACATGTTTGTAGATCCACATGAGATGATAGGGATGCAGGTTCAGAGCTGCTGGCCCTTATCCTTTCAGCTTCCACCATAACTCTATCCATGCTTTCTTTATTAGAAGCCCATCGAAAATCAGAAGGGCTGCTAGCATCCATCCACCGCAGCCGTGCTCTCCTAGAGGAAGCCACCAGATCTGAAAATGTCTGCATAGACCACCAATCAGAAGCTCCTCCATGGAATCCCACTGTTGAATCACCACTACTACCAGATAACTTAAAGGAGTGCCTTCCTTCCAATAATGGCACAGGGCTACTATTTGATACACTTCGTGCATGAATTCGGCTATCTGAAATTTGCCTGGATAATGAGTGCCTGGAAGAATGGTGTGGGTGCCTTGAGAAAAACAAACTGCTTCCAATTGAACGACGGTAAGAAGGAGGCTGACTTCTGGACCTTTTTGAGGAAAAGCTCAATGAATTTAAATAAGGTGGAGTAGCTTCTGGTGTGTTAGAGACTGTAGAGGACCCAAGTGTATGTTCGCCCTACAAAAGAGTACATAAAACCAGTACCTAAGAAAAATGCAAGAACACCAAGTGCCTATTTCGTCTTCTAACAAAAGGGAACTAGAAAGTGCCAACTAATACACCCAAATTATACATCAGATCATTCCAACTTAACTATCCACATCACTAACCTCTTTAGATGACAGTTGTGTTACAGATGGATTTGAAATCAAATCTGCACAAATAAAAAAAAAGGTCAGTAATCTTCTGGACTCCTATTCTCATTCTCAATGGTTGATTAGTTGAAAATAGTATTTATGTTTAGAAAGAAGTCAGTTTCTACTCTAGTTATAGACAGATTAAGATGCTTACTTTCATATCTGAAACAACGACAAGAATCCCAAGTGTGAATAAACAAATATATATATAAGATAACACTAAACACAGATTCCGCAAGGTACAGAAAATCATATGCTAAATGCATCCTTAAATGTTAAGGGGGCAATAAGAATTCACAAATTCAAATCATATACCATCATACCTTAGAAACACATAAGTATGCACAGAAGATACTGAAAGAACAAAATTTTAATTCTAATTGGCAGATTTTAACATCGTATGCTCACCATACACCCAGTAAATTTTCCACTTTTTCATAGCCCTCTTAGTAGGACCATCAACATTATCAGAGCCTTTTAGTTTTATTTAAGTGTTCGAAATAAATGTGGGAAAGCTTAGGCAAATAGGTTAACATGATCGAGAAAAGAAAAGAATCAATTCAGTGGGGTCATAAGGATGTAAGAAATACCATTATGCCAAGAAGACAGAGTGGATTAATCTCTCAATTTCTTTGGCTTAATTTCTCTCTCAAAAACCATTTGGAAGTTCAGTCATCCAAACTTCTGAATTTTACAGGTTGGGCGTAAATTGGAGCTTTCCCTCTTTCAACTAAAGCTGAGGATTGGACCCCTTTTATCCAAACACTCAAAACATTTGGACAACTGGTCATCCAAACTTTTGAATTTGGAAGCATGGGTCAAAAAGTTGAAGTCTGCCTTCCAGTATCTTGCTTAATTTAATTTGTTCTACTATGTATGCCCCCAAGTTAGTTTCATTAAGACCAAGCATGGAGGATGGGCAACCTAGATGTCTCTCACAGGAATAATGATATCATCTCTGTCAATTGGTAAACATTCCTAGAGCATGCCACTTTTCCTTGTCAGCGGGTGTACTCCAGATTATTTGGTGTCCACTCTATGGCAGCATTATCAGCTTGTTAAGCAGCCTGTGCACAGTAAAAAGTGACAGGCAATGGTCTATGGAATGAGGCCTTTTCTCCAGTGATTGCAGGCCAACCTGGAGATGGATCAATAAGACATATTGCTGGACAAAATCAAAGGGAGCTTAAGAGGAGAATGCTTGTTTCTGCTGGTTCAGGCACAATAGAAGACTGCATAGACACCGGACGCTTTGATTCTTTGAATTGCTGCTTGCACAATAAGGCAATCAGTTTCCAGCTAATGACCTCCTCTTGTAAACTGATTGGTTCAGGTAGAAGATATTCTACAAACTTTCATTTCAACAACATGCCCTCCAGGTTTAGACTTATCAACTTCAATATTTATTTTTTACATAAGGTGGAGATTCCATTGCGGAACTGCAAGGTACATAATGCTGGAAGTCATACTTCATTCCAAAATGGTGACAGTATGCATCAAAACTCCGGTTTTCTCTGTCTGCTCTTACTCAGGGCTATGCCCCCTAAATTTACTATTATTTGTTGAATATTATATTTTGCCACGTCTTCTTATATGCACGGCATGATGGCTCAAATTGCATGGTTGAATATTTTTCTCATAAAGACTCTAAACATTGGTTTCTTGCTTCACAGTCAAGCAAGTTATGGCTGAATTCCTTTTGCATAACCTTATCCTATAAACTGATTTCTTTTGCAGGAAAGCAACGATTAACAGAGGTAGACTTGTGGCTAAGGAGCAAGACGCGGATCTTGGAGCCGGGAATAGAGCAGCAAAACTCAAGGCATCATTCTTGTTGAACTCCCTTATAAATCAATAAATATCTATCTTCTCCCCCCCCCTCCCTACAAAAAAAAAAAAAAAATCTCTGAATTATGAATCATTTAGTATTTTTAATAAGGTTTTGAGTTGTTCTGGTTTGCTTGAGTAATTAGATTAAAACTTCTTTATGCAAGCTATTTTATTTTGATAAATGAGAAATGAGGAAGGTATTCGTTGTTGGTTGTTTGTGCAGGTTCTTTAGTGATGTATTGGAGTTGGAATGAAATCAAGTGGAGCTTGCGCAAAACTAAGGACAACCATAACTAGGTTCTTTCTTTCACTTTTTCTCATTTACTTTTAGCATTCAGGTTAGTCTTGGGAAAGAAAAATTAGTTATCTGTCTGTCTGTCTGCCAGTGAGCACCCACTCGCTGAGGGTTTTCTTGCTTAGTCCATGGGTAGTTTTTCCCTATAACAGCCCCAAGTGCTGATCCACAGGTTTCAAGGAGTTCAGGTGCAGGTCAAACAAGTTCCAGCACAAGCACAAAGACTGTTTTACCTTCCAGTATAGCCAAGAAGCCGAGGTGGCTTGCACAAACATTGCAGGAGGCAGCAGAGCAAGTTGGTGTTCCATCTACTTCCTTTCAGGTAAGCCATCCTCCTAAAAAGTTCCCTAGTTATGTTGCACATATGTCTTCCATTATTGATACAGAACCTTCTAGTTATGAGGAGGCAACAAGAAAGCAGGTATGGCAGGATGCCATGGTGAATGAGTATAACTCCATCATGAAGAATGATGTATGGGAGATAGTGTCGAGACCAGAAGGGAAACCAATGGTGGATTCCAGGTGGTTGTACAAGGTGAATCATGCAGCTCATGGCAGCATCAAGAAGTATAAGGCTCGGTTCGTAGCTAGAGGATTCTCCCAGAAAGAGGGAATTGACTATGAGGAGACCTTTGCTTCATTTGTCAAGTATACTTCTATCAAGACCATTAAGTCTTTAGCATCTATTTTTGGTTGGCAATTATATCAGATGGATGTTAAGACAGCCTTCCTTAATGGCCTAATCGTTAGCTTTTTAGCTCGGGAGGTACTCCGCATGTGTGACTTGTATATGGGAGTTACCTTGTACCTACACTACTAGACACTTGACTTTGTAATGGGTTTTTATTAAGTTGTGATAAAGTGGTTCTTTTATGAAAGTGACTTTTTAATAAAGTGTACCTTCTAATATTAAAGTGACTTTATCTCATAAAGTGCACTTATGTTATAAAGTGAAAATGTACTTTAATATTTTAAAGTGATTTATTTTGGAGGGAATGAATCATGACCCTTGATCTTGTAAAGGCAAGATTAGATCGTGGCCATTAGATCTAGAGTTGGAGAAGGTGAAGGGTCACTTTCAGATTATAAGAGAATGCATTGGGTAGTGTGCAAGACACATTGAGAAGAGTTTGAGAGAGATTTTCCAAGAGAGCTTGAGAGAGGAAAGAGGGCAGCAAGGAGGGCACATTTCCCAAGAGAAATTGGGCACAAATCCCAAGGGAATATTTCTGTGTGAACACTGAGAGTTATTATTGTTGTTGGAGGCCATACTATACGGATCCATACAGTTCGTACAACGAGGAAAAGAGGGCACAGAAATCGAGGCACTGTTTTGGCACAATTTTCGAGGCTGTTTTGGAGGGTTTTTCTTGCTGCAGCAGGGCCGTACAGAGCAGGTCGTACAGCAGATTGTGGGCACATTTCTCAAGGTGCTGATTTCTGGGCAGGCTGCACGGCAGTACGGATTTGGCGCATTTCCCAACGAATAATATTGTGGGGGCAGTTTTTGTGTGCTGTAAGTGGATTTCTCTTGCTGGAAATTTTATTGTTGCTGCTGATATATCTTTCCTGAAGCTAATAAAATCTCTCTCTTTGGGTTTCCCCACATTGGGGTTTTCCATGGCATTGCCTAAATTTCTTAGTATTTCTAAGTTGAATGATTGCTGTTCATTGTGTTTATTCCGCTGCAAAATTGCTTACCAATATGTATTTCTGCTTATGGTAATTTCTGAATGTGGGTTTAGACATTTCAAAGTTCATAGAAGACAATTATCTCTAGGTTGCTAAGTGTATGACAGAATTTTTTATAAGCTGATTTTGTCATTTAATTTCTACACTAATTGAGGAAGAAGTGTACATCGATCATCCAAGAGGGTTTGATATGCATGGGCGAAATACCCGTGTATGTAAATTGAAGAAGGCCCTTTATGTGTTGAAGCAAACACCCTGAACTTGGTACTCTAGGATTGATGAGTACTTTGGGTTTCACCAAAACTGTTGCACATCCTAATTTTTATTACTTATTTGATAGATCCGATCTACTTGTTTTGCTCCTATATGTAGATGATCCGATACTTACAGTGAGTTCAGAGAAGCTCATTGCAGGGTGCAAGGCTGCGCTAGTTTGACATGAAGGATACTGGACTCATGCACTATTTCTTAGATCTAGAGGTATGGCAAGGTACAAGTGAAGTTTTCCTTGGGCAAGGAAAGTACACAGTTGAGATCCTGAAGAGGTTTCACATGATGGATTGTAAACCCATGACCACTCCTATGATGTCGATTCTGAAGTTGCATGGTGACTTGGATTCAGATTTGGTAGGTCCTTCCTTGTATAGATAGTTAATTGGATCTTTGATGTATCCAGTTAACACCAGACCTGATATATGTTTTGCAATGAACACCTTGAACCAGTTCATGGTTGAACCCAAGCAGATTCACTGGATTGCTACAAACATGTGCTCCAATATCTAAAGGGCACGATACATTTTGGTTTGAGATATGCAATAGATGTTAAGCTGATTTTGCATGGATTTCTTAATTACGACTGGGCAGGAGATGTGGGTGGCAGGAAGAGTACTTGAAGATGTTTCAATTTGGGTTCAAGAGTGATTTCCTGGTTCAGCAAGAAGCAAGCTTCAGTAGCATTGTTGAGCTGAAGCAAAGTACATGGCAGCCAGCACTACTACTTGTGAAGCCATCTGGCTTTCCAAGCTGAATGCAGAGTTGAGAGGCAAGTTGTTGGAGACTACTATGATCTATTATGACAATCAAAGTTGAATCAAACTCTCTGAGAATCCAGTATTTCATGACCCCTCCAAACACATTGACATCAGGTACTATTCTCTCCAGGATATAATTTAAAGGGGAGCAGTTGCTCTAGAGTATGTTTAGACAAATCAGCAGATTGTGAATATTTTGACTATGCCCTTGGCCAAAGGGAAGTTCGATATGTTCAAAGAGCTACTTGGAGTAATTGGGAACACTTTCTTCAGTAAGAGAGTGTTAGAATATGTACCTCAAATGGTCTTCTACACTAGCAATAGCACACACAGCAAATCTGGGCACCTTCTTTACAACAGCAGCATGCACAACAGAACTGGGCACCTTCTTTACAACAACAGCAGATCCGTACAGCATCATAATGACGGTGCAGGAGTAGTTATAGAAGACTGGGGTACATGTCTAAATTTAGAGTATATGCATGCATATATCTCTAAATTTAGGCGTCGGCTCTAGATAGATGGATAAGGTTATCTCTCAACTCTAAATAAAGCACTGAATAGTGTTACTTTTCGCTGGTAGATAGATTAGAATAAGGTTATCTCTCAATTCTAAATAAAGCACTTAGTTTAGTTTTATTTTTAGCTCACTTTCTATTTTGAGTTTGACCTATTTTTGAGTTTGTAAACCCTAAAGGTACACCCTTCTCAGATCTATAAAAGAAGGGACAATTGAGTTAACAATTAGCAGTTTAGGGTTTTTGTTGATTAAGGTTGGTTGTCATTGATGTCAACCTTGAAGAAAGACCTGTAGCACAAAGGTTTGGGTAATGGACTCAATAGTATTTGATGTAAATATGACTCATTATTGTTTTGTCATGGTTGATAAGAAGTAAATATGGATGAACTCCAAAGTGGTCCCCTTATGGTGAAAGCCCTCACGGGAAGACGCTTTGTGGAGTAAGAGAACCCATGCTTAATTGTGGAATAATGAGATGAAGAAAAGTGAAATTGTCGAGGAAAATATCCTAGATGGATAGTTATTTTCATATCATTTCCAATGAGTGTAGATCACATAATTCCTCACGGTTAGAGAGTTATGGCCATGAGAGTTGGAGACCCAGGGTTTGGGTAATGGACCCAAGTTTGTTTGATGGAGTAGCAGTGCGAGTTATGATATATTTTCGGATAATACTATTCTATGGATAGTACATGTCATTCTACGGGCGTCACATAACTCCTCACGGTTTTTGAGAGTTATGGCCTTGAAGTTAGAGAACCCTCATGTCATCTAGAAATTTAAAAGGTCTAGAAGTAATCAAAGTGGTTTTAAAGAAATTTTTAAAAGGTAAATAATAAAATTGAAATTGATGGTGTATTATAATTTCGAAGTGAATGCAGTGCAGTGTTGCAATGGTTTGTGGAGAAATTAGAAGTGGACCCAACCCTAAAATAGGGAAAGTGGAGCCAAGTGACCTAGAAGATGTTTTTAGAGTACTTGGAAATTATAAATGAAATGAGCTCTCTCATTTGAATCCTGCTTGAACTGTATTGAATATAGATTAATACGGGTATACAAAATGATATCTAAGCCCGAGTGAGGGAAAGTGAAGAAGAAGTGAAATGCAAGGAAGGATAAATTCTTTTTTGATGGTGCTTTCTAGGTATGTTATTTTTGAGGTCATCTCACCATTTTATAACATTTTCTATAATGGATTGATCCACAGAGAATTGCTATGCAAGTGAAAACATATCCAAGTATTTGTGGTTAAAATTCAGCATGGGTGGGTATTTTGGGAGTTACACTTTGTAGCAAATAGGGTTTGTGGCAGTCCTAAAACTAGTCAAAATCGGGTGTTTAATTACTTGTCATAACTTCTTCATAGCAGTCCAAATTTAGTGAGACCAAATGTGTTGGTTAAGTACAGTCTGTAGTATCTTTGTGTAACAGTTTTGAATCATTTCATCAAATATTTTTGTGTCATGACCGCTCTACAAGTCGCTCTCTGAATAAGCGAGAATTGACCAAGGTATGTCATTTTACTATAACTCCTTTTCCGAGAAGGTTCCAAGTAGTGCCACTTGGAGGAATTGCATAAAACCTGCTTGAAGAACATTGTGTATCAGAGTTTGAATGTTATGTGGTTTAAAGTTACTTTATGTTGGGGTTGTTGACTAATGCAAAGCGAGGCATGTGAGACTAAAAGAAAGTTTGATAGAAAATGCTAGTCTCTTAATTTTTAAAGTTAAGGAAGGTTCTTTGGAGATGTGATCATATACACACCCAGTCTATTCTGAGCTACAAAATCTGATTTGGATGATGAAATTGATGGGGGCTTTTTTGTTTGTATTTTATCATTGAGAATTATGGATTTGAGACAAGTAGTTGATAGGTTGACACATACATGAAATTATTATAGTTGATGATGTTGGTACATATTGTTGAGATTCATAGTTGATGAGTAGTTGACACCTTAGTTGGAACATACTTGGTATATGGTTGGATGCACTTGTTTATGGTGAGGTTGATTCGTTTAGTTACATGGTTGATGCACTTTGTTTATGGTCTGAGGTTGATTACGAGGTTGATGCATGGATTTGATTTATTAGTGCAGGAGTTCTGACGGTATATCTCCACAGTGATAGTGTAGCCAATTGGTTCATCATTCTACCACCTCACAAGAGAATTGGCGGAGACGGGGCAAGGGCAATTGGTTGTAGCCACCTTCAGTTTATAACCAGATAACATTGGGGTTGTAGCCTCACCGGATTTTGTAGCTTGAGATTTGGGGAGTTGGAGCTTCCCTCAAGTTGCTTTGAGAAACTAGGGGGTTGGAGCCTCCTTCCGGTGGCATTTGGAAAACAAAGGAAGTTAGTGCTTCAATGAATAATTCTTCAAGACATATAAGAAAAGCATTCAGTGTTTTCTTCTGATTTAGGTTTCCACGTAAAACAGTGCTTGTGTATGTGTGTGATTGTTTATTTAATGCACTCATTATTGGATAATAATTCTACATGGATATAACATTTTGAAGAAAAGATTATAATTACGTTATTATGAATGTAATTCTTCAAGACATATAAGAAAAAGCATTCCGTGGTTTTCTCTCGATTTGGGTTTCCACGTAAAACACTGGTGTACTGTGTATGTGTGTGATTGTTTATTTATTACTGCTCATTATTGGATAATAATTCTACATGGATATAACATTTGAAGAAAAGGATTATAATTACGTTATTACTGATTCACCCCCCCTCTCAGTAATCCAACATCCTGTAGCATATTTTTCATGTTCAAAATTAATGAAAAGCAGTGACAGCTTTTGACAAACATCTATTAAATTCAGTTTATTGTTTTCTACATTATGTTGTTGAGAATGCCTCTCTTGCTAAGAGGGAGTGTTGAAATTAGTGCAGCTGCAAGAGCCATTCTTCGGAAGGATGGCATAAGACCCTAGCTGAGATCTAGGGCCCCGAGTACACTCCTGGGGTTCTTGGTTTGGGACCAAGTAGTTTGAGCCATGGCAGAAGACCCTAGTGAGGGCCCCCAGTGTATTACTAGGGTTCTTGGTCAAGGACCAAGTAATAAGTCCCTATATGTGTTCTAGGGCCCCTGGATGTGTTCCAGGGAATCCTTGTTCGGTGTTTGGATTGATCCTTGGATGTGTTCTTTGGTGGTTGATGATGTAAGTCCCTAGATGTGTTCTAGGGCCCCTGGATGTGTTCCAGGGAATCCTTGCTTAAAACGCTTGGGTTGATCCTTGGTCTTGTACCTTGGTGGATGAAAGACCCTAGATGTGTTCTAGGGCCCCCAAATGTGTTCTGGGGTACCCTGGTCTTGGACCAAGTAGTTCTTGGATTGTGTACAAAGATATGATGATGTGTGATCTTCTTCCTCTCTCCCGGGATGATCCATGAAACCTAGGAGCAGCCACGAAGATGGACATGACCACATCATGGATGTTTCCTCTTATGCAGTGATGATAAAAGTTTATAAGTCATCATGAGACTTATGTGGACATGTTTTGCCATTGAAGAGGACCCCCTTGACCTTGTCTTGTAGTCCCCCCTTGCTTGATTGTGTTTCCCTCCTTGTTTGATGTAGTGTTGGGTTTTTATAAGTCACTTTGACTTATTTGACTTTTAATTAGTATTTTTATTAATTAAAATGTCATTTATTATTTATTTTAAATTAACCCTAACCCTCTTCCTAAACTATAAAAAGGAACCTACCCTCCCTCACTCTTACACTCACTTGTATCTTTCTCTCCTCTCCATTTTTGCTTGAGTTTATTGCAGCTACCTCAATCCTTCTTGGTATGGCTCCCTTAGTGGTTTTTCTCTTACATCTTTGAAGTATTGCTTGGACATTGTCCTTCTGTTGGCTGGGAGTTTCAGTCTGGTTTTGTTTGCTGATCTAGAAGTGCTACGGACCTCCCCTTTGGCTGCCTATGTGTGCCGAGGACCTCTCCTTGACTATATATTGAAGCCGCGGACCTCCCTCTTGATGTTGTGGGTGTCGCAGCCTTCTTTTGGCCTCACCGTGTGCTACTGCTGAGTGTGTTGAGGGTGCAGCGGCCTCCATTGCCCTTCTACTTGCTGCCACTGTGTGTGTTGAGGGTGTCACTACCTCCTAGGCAGCCTTTGGCTCCTCCTCCTTGATTGCTAGTGCTTTCCCTTTTGCTGTCCCTGTTGTTGGTGCCTTTCATGCCTTGAAGGGTTTATTGCTGTAGCAAACTACAGTTCAGTTTGGACAGTGTTTGGGTAAGTTGTTTTTTATGTTTGCATCAGCCCTGTATATGTTCTTGTGTCCTCCTTGGCAAAACAGTCTACCCAATATCATGGTAGAGATCAAAACCCTTGAGTTTTGATCCATATTCTTTAAGCTAATTTCTGAGCATATAAAAGAGGACAGCATCTATATGTCAGGTACATCTTTGATTGGCTAAAGGTAAGTTCAGAATTATTTTATTTGAAATCTGCACTTAATCTACATTCAGAAATTTTGCTTTATGTTCAGATTTATTTTTACATGTTCAGATCTCACTGTCTATGTTTAAGATACTTCAGTTATTGTTTTAAGTGCTGATCTGTTTGTATTGTTGAGTTCATTTTTAAAAAAAATGATATCTCTGTTTTTCTTTTTCCCTAAATTCTAACAGTTGTTTTCTGGGTGGGTCGTACAGCGGTACGGATTTGGCACGTTTTCCAAGGCAGAATTTGTGGGGGCAGTTTTTGGGTGTTGTAAGTGGATTTCACTTGCTGGAAAATGTAATTTTGCTGCTGATATAACTTTCCTGGAGCTAATAAAATCTCTCTCTCTCTTTGGGTTTCCCCACATTGGAGTTTTCCCTGGCTGGTTGCCTAAATTTCTGAGTATTACATGGATGTGTGATTGTTGTTCATTGTGTTTATTCCGCGGCAAAAGTGCTTAGCAATGTATATTTCTGCTTATGACATTTTCTGAATGTGGGTCTATTACATCTCAGAGTTCATAGATGACAGTGATCTCTAGGTTGCTAAGTGTATGACAGAATTTGTGCATGCTGATTTTGTCATTAAATTTCCACACTTTACAGATTGCTAGCAGATCAAATGAAGCAAAGAGCTTTGTTGACCAACAGTGACAATTTATGGGAGCTCTGGACAAAAGGTTTGGTCACCTGCACTATGGTTCCTTGCCTCTTCTGAAGAACATGGTGGTTGGATTCCCTGATTTCAAGGTCGAGAAAAGAGGAGTATGCAAGGGATGTGCACTGGACAAGCATGCCAAGGCTGCCTTCCTAAGAAGAGAGCATAGATCAAGAGGGATTCTTGATTTAGTTCATTTAGAGGTCTGTGGAGCCATGTCATCAGCTTCGATGATAGGTAATAATTATTATGTTACTTTCATTGATGATTCTTCCAAGAAAACCTGGATATATTTTATGAAGACCGAGGATGAGGTCTTTGGCAAGTTCCAAGTTCAAAGATCTTGTTGAGAACCAAGCAAGTAGGAAGATCAAGGTACTAAGATCGGATAATGGAGGGGTGTATACCTCCAATGACTTTGATTCCTTTGGCAAAAAAGCAAGGATCAAGAGTGAGTTGACAATACCATACAATCCATAACAGAATGAGGTTGCTAAGCGGAAGAACAAGTCCATAATAAAGACTCCTAAGTCTATGGTTCATGAATTAGATCTACCCATGTTCCTTTGGGCAGAAGCTTGTTATAAAACAATCTACATACTTAATAGATATCATCACAAGGCATTGAAGGACAAAACACCTGAGGAAACCTTCACTTTGGAGAAACTGGATGTTTCTCATTTCAAAGTTTGGGAGTCTAGTTTACATTCATGTTCCACGGGAGAAGAGGACAAAGCTTGAACCCTCCATTTTGAAGGATATTTTAGTTGGCTACAGTGAGTCCTCTAAGGCTTACAAGATCTATGTTCCCTCTTAGAGGAAGAAAGCAGTGTTGATGTTTGTAGCATCGGATAGTACTTCCACACAGATCTAAGTGTCTAGACATGTGGAAGTCGTCCAAAGCCTTCAACCTTGGTAATTTACTTTAATTAAAGGAATTATTAAAGTAAAGTGTTTTTTATAATTAAAGTGAGTTTAATTAAATGAACCTTAGCCATTGATCTCAAGTGAGGTGATATCTAATCTCAACTATTAATCACTTTGGAGATTAGAGTTATGTTTGATTCATTCATAACTCAAGATTATAAAAGCAAGGCTAGGTGAAGGAGAAAGACATCCACTTGAGAAACAAAGGACTTTTGCTCAAGTGTTTGAGTCACAAAGGACTATGACTCAAGGAGATCAAGGACAAGAGCAAAGAACTTTTGCTCAAGTACTTAAGTCGCGAAGGACTATGATTCAAGGGGATCTCAACAAAGGTGAAGAAGGACTTTCATCTAGAGATCAAGTCCAAAGGAGGAAAGAGCAAGTGTTGCAGCAAGGAGAAGAAAACCCAGTAGCCAGAAATCAAAGGACAGAGTTTTGGGGAGCACATATGAGGTGCCAGTTGAGAGATCTAGCAGATTTGAGGTACCCACAGACAAATCTAGCAGATCTGAGGTACCAGGAAACAAATATAGGGTAGATCTGAGGTACCAGTGGGAAGATCTAGCAGATCTAAGGTACCAATAGATAGATCTAGAGAAGATTTGAGGTACCAGCGGACAGATCTAGCAGATTTGAGGTACCTGCAGGCAAATCTAGCAGATATAAGGTACCAAGGGACAGATTTAGTGCAGAGCTGAGGTACCAGTGGACAGATCTAGTGCAGATCTGAGTTATCAATAGGCTGATCTAGCAGATTTGAGGTACCAGTAGGAAGATCTTGCAAATCTGAGGATCAGCAGATAGATCTAGTGCTGATCTGAGTGTCCAACAAATAGATCGGGCAGAGGGTTTCTTCAGGGCCAGAATGGCCAAGTTTGTTGTAATTTGTATTTTTCCTTAGTGGGCCATTTCCCAGTAAGGGAGCCCTTGTTAGCTTGGATTCATTATTAATGAAAAGTTGATTTGAAGGGAAAAATTTATCTGTGCATGTGTGAAGTTTGCTTTCCAGTTTTTGCTTCCGTTGTTTTATTTCTAGCCAGTATATTTTATTTTGTGTGTTGTAATTTAGTTATTAGCAAGGAAATACATAAGGTAGCAATTTATCTAGGTGTTGGGGATAGTGAGATTTTTCAACAAGCAGTAAGTCGAGATGTGAAGGTAGGATGAGGATGCATGGTCTTGCAAGTCCCCAAAGCCCCCATTATTGATTTGAGGAGGAGACAACACTTCCTGCCCTAAGTGTTGATCCACGAGTTTCAAGGAGTTCAGGTGCAGGTCAAACAAATTCCATCATAGGCACAGAGAATGTTTTACCTTCCATTACATCCAAGAAACCGAGGTGGCTTACATAGACATTGCAAGAGGTAGCAGAGCAAGTTCGTGCTCCATCTACTTCTTTTCGAGTAAACCATCCTCTTAAAAAGTTCCCTAGTTATGTTGCACATATGTCTTCCTTTATTGATACAGAACCTTCCAATTATGAGGAGGCAACAGGAAAGCAGGTATGGCAAGATGCCATGGTGGACAAGTACAACTCCATCATGAGGAATGTTGTATGGGAGAATGTCGAGACTAGAAGGGAAACCAATGTCGGATTCTAGGTGGTTGTACAAGGTGAAGCATGCAACTCATGGCAGCATCGAGAAGTATAAGGCTTGATTCGTAGCGAATTCTCCCAGAAAGAGGAAGTTGACTATGATGAGACCTTTGCTCCAGTTGCCAAGTATACTTCTATTGGGACCATTATGTCTTTGGCATCTATTTTTTGTTTGCAGTTATATCATATGGATGTTAAGACAATGTTCCTTAATGGCCTGATTGAGGAAGAAGTGTACATTGATCATCCGAGAGGGTTTGAGGTGCATGGGCGAGATACCCATGTATGCAAATTGAAGAAGGCCCTTTATGCATTGAAGCAGGCACCCTGAACTTAGTACTCTAGGATTGATGAGTACTTGTTAAGTTTGGGCTTCACTAAAACTACTTCACATCTTAATTTTTATTACTTATTTGATAGATCTGATCTACTTGTTTTGCTCCTATATGTAGATGATCTGATACTTATAGTGAGTTCAAAGAAGCTCATCGCAGGGTGCAAGGTTGCGCTTGCACAAGAGTTTGACATGAAATATATTGGACTCGTGCACTAATTCTTAGATCTAGAGGTATGGCAAGGTACAAGTGAAGTTTTTTGTTTGCAGTTATATCATATGGATGTTAAGACAATGTTCCTTAATGGCCTGATTGAGGAAGAAGTGTACATTGATCATCCGAGAGGGTTTGAGGTGCATGGGCGAGATACCCATGTATGCAAATCGAAGAAGGCCCTTTATGCGTTGAAGAAGGCACCCCGAACTTGGTACTCTAGGATTGATGAGTACTTGTTAAGTTTGGACTTCACCAAAACTACTTCACATCTTAATTTTTATTACTTATTTGATAGATCTAATCTACTTGTTTTGCTCCTAAATGCAGATGATTTGATACTTATATTGAGTTCAAAGAAGCTCATCGCAGGGTGCAAGGTTGCGCTAGCCAGAAGAATATCAGTACATCTTAAAGAATGTTGTATGAGATATTGTTCAGAGACCAGAAGGGAAGTCTGTGATGTTCCAAGTGGATCTATAAGATCAAACATGCAACCTATGGAAGTGACAAGAAATACAAAGCGAGATCTATAGCCAGAGGATTATCACAAGCAGAGGGAGTGAACTATGATGAGACATATTGATCCAGTAGACCGATGCACTTTCATCTGTACTACCATCCATGAGTTGGAAACTACATCAGATAGATAGATTCTTGATGAGTTTGGGTTTCGGCAAAAGTGTTTCTAAACCAAAACTATATTACTACATTTGTGACGAAAGCCTGATTTTGATGACTTATTCAAGAAGTCGTGTTGTTGGATACAAGTAAGCTTTGACTTCTGATTTCGAGATGAAGGATCTGAGTATGATACACTACTTCTTGGGACAAGAAGTATGACAGAGGACCGATGAGATTTTTTCCTAAGTCAAGGAAAATATACAGTGGGAATATTAAAGAAGTTCAATATGACAAAATGCAAATCCATGGTGATGGATTTGTAGAAAATGAATGATGATGATTCAAACGAGATTGATCCACAACTGATTGGATCATTGATGTATCTGGTTAACACCAGACCTGATTCATGCTATGCAGTGAATGTGTTTAGTCAATCGAGACAGACTCGTTGGATAGCAGTAAAGCATGTATTGAGATATATATGAGGCACGGTTGGATATGGCCAGAGATATGCCTCCAGTGTGAACTTGAGTTTGCAGGATATGCCGATACAGATTGAGCAAAGAGTACAGTGGACCGGATGAGAACATTCGGTTGTTGTTTTACCGTGAAGGTTGTCATGGTTTCCTGGTGCAACAGGAAACAAAGCTCTGTGGCCTTGAATACCATAGAAGCAGAGTATATATCATTGAGTGTGTGAAGCAATGCGGCTTCATAAACTTCTGACAGATTTACTTGATCATGAGATGGATTCTATGATTATAACCAAAGTTGTGTGAAGCTCCTTGAGAAACTTTTGTTTCATGATAGATAGAAACACGTTGAGATAAAACATCATTTTCAAAGACATGATGCAGAGGAAAGCAATACACATGTTGTACCTTACTACACATGAACAAATTGCAGACACCTTCACCAACCTAGCTTGGTGAAGAATACCTCTCTAGTTGAGAGGGAGTGTTGATGACTACAACCAAGACAAAGTTCGAGTACTTTCGTGCGAGACTTGGCGTGATGGAGAATGCCTCCCTAGCTGAGAGGGAGTGTTGATGATTACAGTTGCGTGAGACATCCTCCAGGACACAGACTAATTGAGTCGACCTAAAAGAGAGCCCATGAGTTGGGGGTGTGGTTCGTATCTGAGACAGAACTGGAACGTAGTGATGACCTCCTCCTTATAGAGAGTTGAGAAGAACTCCAAATGATTCTCCTGTGTAACACAATGAGAAAGGAGATCTGCTGAGTTGGACGTGCCTGTGGCTAAGCACAAGGTGAACGTGTGAATTCCCATGAGCTGGGTGCATCGTTATGAGACAGAGATGAAAATGATGTATTAGCCTCCTCTGAGCAGAGAGTTGAGAAGATGAACTCCAGATGACTCTCCTGTGTAATGCAGTGGAAAAGAAGATCTGTTGAGTTGGACATGCCTGTGGATGAGCAAAGGTGAACGTGATCCTAGTGGTTGAGCACTAGTGAGTGTGGTTCTCCTGTGAGACGTAGTGAGATAGAGATATGGACATCCCTATGGATGTGCCCCTAGTGGTTGAGCACTAGTGGGTGTATGAGATCCCTTGCTATATTGTTCAAAAGTCAGACTTAACTGTAACCCTAATTGTAATGTAAAGGGTACAGGTCGGCGCCACCTTAATGTAATAGATAATTAATGTAAAAGATAATTAATCTAGTTATTATTAATTATATTGTGAGTTAGAGAGGTCGGCCCTGTTGTGCCAATAGACACTTCTATTCACAGGTTCAGTATAATATAAGTAAAGGTAAATTCCCCATTGAGGAATCATATCTCAAGTGCGAGTTTGGAAATTTCAGCAAGTACATCTTCTTGGGAAAAGTGCACACCTCTCTTGGGCACTAGTCTTCTAAGGTTTGTGAGCACCCTTTTGTGTGCTAGGTTTTCTTGGTGGTGGAGGTCTTTGTCTTGAAGAATATAGCAAAGGATTGGCTGGGTTTTCTTCCCTTATTGCGAAGGGTTTCCCAGGATACTTCTTGTGTACTTGTGCATGGTGTTTCTTCTTGTGATCTTGGTTGTTGCAACACAATTGTTTACAGTTTAAGTAAAATGCTAAAATGGAATGAACTTCATGCTTAAACCTTGTCTATTGAAAAATCAACACCTATCTTTAATGATTGCTCATGCTGCCTTACAATTAGCAGCATTATCAGTGATGATTTGAATGACATTGTAGGGCCCAATCTCTTGGATGGTTTTAAGCAAGGCATCTGCAATATTAATACATGTCTTGTAGCGATCTGAGTAGTCATGGGCTGAAAGGAAGATCGCACCACTAGCAGACACACCAAGAATATTTATCAATGGCCTACCTTTCACATTTGTCCAACCATCAGATACAATTGTTAACCCATGCCGATTCCAATCATTTGTAAATTTTCCTAGAGCACCTTGGATTTTGGCTCTTTCCGTGTCAAGTCCCAAGGTTCTAGCTTTGTCATACCCAGGGCTCCTATATCCTTTAGGGGCACCATTGGACCATTTCATGCCAATATGGTGAGCGAAGAACATTGAATGGTATACCACATGCATAGAGAAACTTGAAAATTTTTGCATCCACATCATCTCTACAACCTTGGTCAAGGAAATCTGATAGTGTTCTACGTGAAGACGTAGGCGAGAATGCACTACCATGGGCAGATGTAGCTCGACCAATGAACATTCTTTGTGTATTTTCATGTTCAACCTTTGGTTTTTTGGCTTTGTTGTGTGCTACCTCCTCTTCCCTTTGGTATTTGAGTCTTTCTTCAGGATCCACTCTCACACAGGTTTTGATTCCTATATTCTTACCTTCATCCCAATACATAGTCCCATATAAGTGCTTTCTCACACGAGTATAAGAACCTGTGTATTCTGTATGACAATGGTGGCATGTAAATTTTCCTGTTCCACCCCCTTTCCCTCCAATAAGCTTTGTGACATACTCCATAGAGGTGTGCTCCTCTCTTTAACTTTTTGGGGATCTTGATCATCATTGTCATTTTCATTGTCTTCATCCCCTTCCATTCCTTCTTCCTCTCCTTGGTATGTGTTGTTTACTTCTCTTTCATCCTCACTATCATGGGTATTTCAACGCGAACTTCCCACCATCATCATTATACAAAAAATGGAACCAAAATGGCATACCACGTTGATACCAACCTCATAAATGTTGAACCTTGATAATAACTTGCTACCTGCAATAGAATGATGGAGGAGAAATCGGAAAGAGTAGGAGAAGAAAACATTCAAATATTCAACATAGCATACGCCATAATATACTAGTTTACAACACATGCATTTTTTTTAAAACAAAACAAGAAAGAAAAATGGGGTTAAGAGCCTACCTCTTTAGCTCTCCAATGGTGGTTGAATATGACTATGGTAGCCTTCAATCTCCCTCCAAGCTCTCACAAATGGCATCCTTCAAAGTTCAATGACAATCTCCCTTACAAACTCTCCAATCTCTCTTCCAAACTCTCCAATCTCCCTATGGGAGCCTTCAATATTCCTTCCAAACTCTTCAATCCTTTCCAAGCTCTTCAATCTCCCTTCAATCTCCCTTCAATATCCTTCAATCTCCTCAAGAACTAGCAAGCTGCAAGAACACTCTCAAAGTCAAAACCCTCTTAGCAAAGATGAGTGAAGTGAATGAAATGAGAAATAGAATGAGAGAAAAATGAGTGAATGCATGTTTAAAATACTTATCCAACCCTAGGCTACCTTTCCCTTCCCTCATTTCTCTTAAAAAACCAAAAAAAAAGCTCCCTAAGGCTTCCTCACGCGTGCGGGCCTTGGGGAGCGTTTTTAATGATGGGAGCGTCCAGGGAGCATGTGCTTCCTCTTCAGGGAGCATTCACTCCCTAGACGCTCCCTACAAGACCAAGGAGTGAAAATTTTAAGGAGGGATCGCGCTCCCAAAATTCGCTCCCGTTCGGAGCGCGACTCTGGAGTGGAATTGAGAGGGGGGCGAGGGCGCTCCCCCACAGCATAGCTCTAGAGCATGTTTAGACAAATCAGCAGATTGTGAATATTTTGAATATGCCCTTGGCCAAAGGGAAGTTCGAGATGATCAAAGAGCTACTTGGAGCAATTGAGAACACTTTCATCAGTAAGAGGGAGTGTTGGAGTATGTAGCTCAAGCAATGTTCTACAGCAGCAGCAGCAACACGCATAGCAGATCTGAGCACCTTCTTTACAACAGCAGTAGATTCGTACAACATCATAATGAGGGCACAGGTGCAGTTATAGAAGACTTGGGTACAAGTCTAAATTTAGAGCATATGTATGCATATATTTATAAATTTAGTGCGTTGGCTTTAGATAGATAGATAAGGTTAACTCTCAGTTCTAAATAAGGCACTGCGTAGTCTTATTTTTCGCTGGTAGATAGGTTAGGATAAGATTATCCCTCAGTTCTAAATGTTCATTTATAAAACCCAACACTTGAATCACAGTTAAACAAATTTTACTTGCAATCACAGTTGAGTTTCTTCACCAATAAACTTATGCAGCAGAAAAAAAATTAATACTGAGAGAAATAACAACAATCATACACCATAGAGAGACAAATATTTTGGGTATGAAAACCCCCGGAAAAACCCAAGATGGGAAAACCGGTGCAGCAGTCTGAGGAGATAATTTTATTACAGCAAAAATATGGCAATCTTACAAACCAGAAAATCGATTTTTTGCCCCAGCTGGAAAAATCGTATGGCTGAGACAAATCTCATCAGATCTAAGCCTCCCTGAGTTTGTACGGCCCTCCTGTGTCACACGTGTGTCACCCTCACGGCCCTCACACATGCGATCTGCCTGGTACGGCCTCTGCATCACCCTTTCGGCCCTTCTGCGTCACACGCCCTGCCTCTGTGATCTAGCTCAGGCAAATAATTCGATCTCTGGAAGGAGGAAAACCTCCGTCTTGCTTTTCTCAACTTCTCCTGCAAACCCTCACTTGCTCTGCAGCAAAATGTTCAAGCAAGTTGATCTCTCAAACTCTCAATGTGTCTTCTCCACCAAGTCGATTTTCCTTTTGACTTGATGATCAAGCGAAAAACCTAAATCTCCAATGAGATCTATGGCTAAGATCTCTCCTGTGAGATCAATGGCCAAGATTAGATTAGCCATCACTTAAATTATTTATCACTTGAACTTTAGAAAAGTACCTTCATCAAGTCAACATTAAATTAGAAATAACTTGATGTACTTTTCCTAAGTTAGACTTTGGAAAAGTTCAATAATTAACTTGGCTTCATTTTTAATGTCCTCCTTCATGCTAAGACACCAACACATGATGGAAGACCTTCCTTGTTACACTTTCAACACTAAATAAAGAACATAGTTTAGTTTTATTTTTAGCTGAATTTCTACTTTGAGTTTAACCTATTTTTGAGTTTTTAAACCCTAAAACTTAAAAGTACACCCTTCTCATATATATCGAAGGGCAATTGAGTTAGCATTTGGCAGTTTAGGGTTTTTCCTTTAGCATATTTTTCATGTTCAGAATTAATGAAAAGCAGTGACAGGTTTTGACAGTCATCTATTAAGCTCAGTTTATTGTTTTCTACAATATGTATTTATATATTTTTGCATCTAGAGTTTAGAGCTATTTTGATAGGCTTTTAGTTTCCTGTAAGAAATATATTACAGTGCAGAATTTGTTTACCATGTGTTAGAAATTTTAACAGTGAGGGGGCTAGTCTAGTCGATTATGTTATGCCCTGCTAGGACCTGCTGCCCTTTATACACCACCTTTCAGTAACCCCCATCCCTTTAGCTGACCTTGACAACTTCTCCCTGCCAACAATATTCACACCAAAAGTACCTTTTTGTGGTGCCAACAAAATTTTCCTATGTTGTCCTTACTTCATTTCTCCTGCCTTTTGGTGACTCCCAACACAGCAGTCATCTCCAAACACCAATTTGTGGTTGCAAATATGTCTCCCATTGTGTGCTTCTTGTCTAGACTTTTCCCATTGAGAAATTATGTTGTCAACACACCACATCGTTGTTAATGATAGCTATCTTTGCACTCATTCGTTGAGCTCATCAAGAGCTTTCTAACAAGGTATTGCATTTTGGAATCAGAGTTCATATGTGAAATTATGGCCCCGGGATGTGATGTTCCAACTCAGCTTTCCTTGGCCCACCTTTCTTTCACCACCTCAACTCCTAGGTTCAAGGTTTCTATTTGAAGGTCATGCACTCTAGGGTTTTTGTTTCATATTGTAGTAAAAGGAGTTTCCCTTGTCCTAGACTCCTAGTTAAGGGCTTTTTGCGAATGAGTGTGGTCATATCTCTTCTCAAAGATAGTCGCCATCATTCTAGCTATTTTATATGTACAGTGCTCTTCACCATTGTTTTCGTAATAGAAATTGTTTTTCATTGTATCATGTGTTCTTTCTGCAATATTGTGTGTTATTTCATTTCATTCTTAGTCAAATCAGGATCAATAGTATCGAAGTAATTTGCTTTCTATTGTTTTTTCATGCATCTCCCCAACAATGTCAGGGTACAAGAAGTTGGGTCTCAAGCTAACTGAGCCTTCGGACAACCTTCCTCACTAGCCCAAGTGGCCTCTCATGGAAAGCAAAAAGAAAGACCATTGAGCAAGAGATTCTATCAAGTTGTTGCTCTAGGAAGCCCTCAAACAACAAAGGAATGAGAAAATGGATTATTTCAGCCAAATCTTTTGACAACTCCCACCAATCACAAAGGCACCTTCAACAAGTAGTGCTTTTGGAGGAATAACACCCTTCAAGATACAAGTTAACCTTGACATCCCTTTGTTTGAAGGAAAAGTAGATACAAATGTTTTGGATAGCCCATGGTTAGACCACTTAGAAGGTTATTTCTATATTCATAATTTTTCCATAGTGAGAAAGATTACCTTCACACTCCAGAAATCCTATCCCCGTGTCAAACACTGGCAAGATTCTCATTATGCGCAAAATTTCAAAAACATTTCTATAGCATGTGAGATAGAACCCACTTGGGGGGATTTTGTTGATGCCTTCAAGGAGTATTACCCTGTTGGAAACTACAACAACCAATATATGAGATGGACAACCTTGCACTAAGGTAAGGCCTAAATTATGCAAGTGTACATAAGCAACTTTCGTACTGTGTCTCCAAAACTAGGTATTAAGGACTTTGAGCGGCACCTAGTTCTCAAATACCACAACAAGCTACACAAATAAATCCAAATATAAATGCAGTTTCTAAACATCTCTTCTCTAGGAGTCGCTTACTATTATGCTATCAAGATTGAGGAGTATTTTCGACATAAGGGTAAGAAGGATTGTGCATCTCCTCAAAATGTACAACTCTAAACAACCACATCCATGTTATGAAATCCTTCCTTACGGTTATTACAGCTACAACAAAACTCTCCACAATTCTAATGGTGCTTTTCAAGTGTGCCTAGGATTCCAGCCACTAGCACTAATTGATAAAGGTTTTCCCATTGCATCAACAGAAGAAGAGCCTTCCTGTGATCAAAAAGAAGAAAACATAGTAGCCAAATTTGTTGAACATCCCAAAACATACAGCAACAAGTTCATGATATTCTTAAGAAGCCAAGTGCCACAATCGAAACCAAGTTCCACACCAATATAAGGTCATTGATAAGGTTTGGATGGAGTTGTAGAAGGAGCGACTTACAAGTCAGCACAAGAAGATCAAACGATTCTGCTACAAACCTTACACCATCACCAAGGCAGCAGGTGAGAATATTTTGAATTTAACTTACCACCTTGGTTTACACCATGTTTTTAATGTGGAGTTGCTTCATCCATTCTTTCCACCTTTGTTAGACACAACGGAAGTGGCGAATCAATTGGCATCCACAAAGCTAAACCCTCAGTCCCTTGAACAAGCCACAATGGACTGAATCATGTGCACCAATATGAAGAGCACCTGACAGCAAGACATACAACTCTATTGGGTTGTCAAAGCAAGGCAGCTTTCTCACAAGGGAAGAAGTTCCCCCATTTGCTCCAGGAAGTTGATGCAATCAGGACCATTTTCCATACTATTTGTTGATGTTTCCCATATATTTCTAATTTGCATTTACATTTTGTTATTTTGATACTGAAAATCAGCTCATCATTGTTTGACTCAAAAATAATCATTTGTTGCCCTACTCAATCCAATTGGATGTTTACATCCCAATGTCTACCATATATATTTTCTCTTCGTTGTTTAATTGTTAGTATTGTTACACCTCATTGTTCGAGGTTCCACATTATGATGTGATGATTTGTTGTTATTTCCTTGGAGCTTTTGGACCGACTAGGGGGTATTCATCTTCATGGAGCCCCTTTTCTTCATGGCCTTAGATCATTTGATGGAGATCTTTGTTTGGGGGAGTCTCACTTCTCCTTGGCTAGATGATTATGTTTGCTACTTGGTGGTCTTCTCACATGTGCTTGCTTTGTTGATCACCCCTTGGTTGCACTTTTCATGGATGTGGAGCATACTACCTCATAAATGATAATGGTGGTTTGGTATATATGCTTATCTTGGATATGGATGATGGTTCTAGCCCCCCCAAGGGGTTGGATGATGATGTTAGGAGGTAGATGTTTCATGATGTTGTTGATGTTTCTAGTGACTTGGTCTGTTGATGTATGATGTCGATGTCACTAAGATGGGGTGATCTACATGGTCCTCATGTGTTGGATGTGTGATGGAGAACACACTTGATGATTGGATGGGATTAGCATTTATTTATGTCCCCTTCTTTTATGATGTTGCTATGGTGAGATGACTCATGTTGTCTTTGTGGGATTTTCCTAGGTGATTTAACTTTATGATGTAACATTTGCTAGACATCACCTAGCAGGGAATGTGTTTCATGACGTTAGTACCCTCATTGATATGTTATTTCCTAAGTTTGAGTTAGAAAAGGGGATACAACATATGATTTGATGGTGATCTGCCATTTTCCTAAGGTTGGATGATAAATTTTGATGTAATAATCCCTTGGTGATGATGCACCTTAAGTTGGACTTTATGTTTTGTTGTTATCATGGTGGGGTTTTGCTAGGGAGAACATATTTTATTTACATGGTACAACACTTTATTAGAGTGCACCCTTCATTGGCACACATGTTCATGGCGATTTAACCAGTGGGTGACTATTTCGAGGGGGGCTATGGTTTTATTTCAGCATTAACCTTTGTGCACACATGTTGAGGTTGATTTAACTATTCAATGGTTAAATAAATCTAATTTATCTTGATTAAGGTCAATAGCTAGGGCACATAGTTACCAAGGCATGCATTATTATATTGTTTCTCGGAGAGGTTGGCACACTTCTCTAGGGTGCCCTCTCTTGGGTTGGTTGGACATCTTTATGACTTGGTTGTGGAGCAATATTTTATAATTGATGTCTAACCACTCTTGGCACATTCATCTAGGTCGCACTTCATTGGAGAGTATTTTATTATTTGTAGGTGGTTGAGGTAGTTACATGGCACACTTTTCTAGGGCTCACCTCTTTTAGGTGCACTCTCTCATCTTTATTGCATGGATATTTCAGCTACACTTGTCATCATTTGACCTTCATTGGAGAGCGCACTCACCTCTTTGACTTGGCATATATATTATTTTATTTGAGGCGGTTATGGAGGTTGTTATTGGGGGGCGTGTAGCACATGAGGAGGGCCATAAGTGTGGCTTTGCATGCTCTTGTACTTGGTCTTATTACTATTTTTTAGCGTATCTTTGGAGGGCACACTTGTGGAGACACTTCTTGCTATTCTTGGAGATATATAATTTATTACTTAATGGAATTTGGGCATGGTCAAAACCCTAATTCGCCCTTATGTCCTTGGATTTATCTTTTGGAGATGGTCCTCTTGCTATTTTGGGGTTTTGACTACTTCATTTCTTGTGGAGTACTCCATCTACTTGGCATCTTGCACATTCATCTATGGAGTTGGTTGCCTTGGAAATCACACATGTGGATTGGTTGCATGCATCTTGTGGACCTCTTGATATTTTTGGAGGAGGTTGTTGTGGAGCATTCTCCTAGAAGGATTATTATGTTATTTATTCTCTCATGCATCTTAGAGGGCAGACTTAGTGAGTTCTCCTAGGTGGACCCTGGAGCACATCCCCCTATATGGAGACTTTTTTATATCATGCATGCATGCATTCTTGAAGGGCACATTCTATGTGGACACTTGACGTTTGACTTGGTTTGGGGCCCTATTTTTAGTGATACACCTCCCTCTCATGAGCATTATATTGTTATTTCACTACTATTTTTAGATGGGAGGTTTTTGTCCACATGATGTGACATGACCAACCATGGATTTAGGAGAGATCTAACTACTCCATTATTATAATATTTTTTGACTTTGTCATGGAGTTAGTTAGCAAATAGTAATATTTTATTGTATGAGATAAGAGACTCACTCTATAAAGAGGAGCTCTCTCTCCATTGTAAATGTGGTTGGGATTTTGGAGATTGAGGAGCTCGCCCCTTGGACTTCATTTGTACTTCACATGCTTGGAGCCTAATGGAAGATTGGAGGTATATCAGTTTTTTGTGAGGCTTTTTTTTGTGCAATTTACTTTTTGTGTGGATTTCCATTGTAAGAAAACCTTGTATTGGTGATATGAAAGCCTTGTAATGAACCATGATTCGTTGGGATAATGTAATGCGAGAATTCAACCTTTCTTACTATTATTGTTGTTGTATCTAGCAGCATCTAATAAACCAAACTGATGTTAGCATTGATATGGCATCACTTTCATACTAACATCTTGAATAGCACACCTAGCTTTCCAAGGATAAATTTTTGCAATAGAAATCAGCAAACCAAGGCTGATTTATGGCATGCATAGCAGCCCCTATTGCCTTACATTTTCACGCACTTTCCCCTCTTTGATCTATGCTCCCTTGACTCCATTTTCCCAAGGTGTGATTAAGCACTTGATCTTGGGGTTTCCCTTCATCTTTCCCTTCTCACATTACTCACTAATCCATTATACTACTACCACTCGTTTTGTTTAGGCTAACTCTTCATTAAATCACCTTGTACCTCCAATCTATTGCCTAGCAATCCTACCTTTTAAGGAAGCCCCCCTTGAGTTGGAGAAGAGAGAGGAAGAGCTACTGAGGTGACAGTGGGTAGCTTTCATGAGTTGCATAAAACTAGCGCCTTGATGCTTGGGACTTTACATCATGTGGGTGCTTGATTTTGTTGTAACAAGTATTATTTCTCATTTTCTAAGTTTGTTGGACATATCTTTTTTAATTAGCCTTTTTATTTTCCTGAGTTCTAACTTAGGATCCTTAAGTTTATTAAAATGCATAATAGATTTGATATGAAATAAGATAACATATCTCCCTCTTTTTTACTTTTCCATGTGTGCTTCTATTGCTTGTGTGCCTCCACTACACTACATAATGTGATTCACTACCTCACACAATTTGCTCCCGTGTGCCAAGATTCTTGGCCATGCCTTTGTTAATGTGCTCCTAATGTTCTTGTTGTTGATATTATGGTAGTTGCAGGAGGTATTGACCTCCACTTGTGACCTTTGATGAGATTAGAATATTCCAGGAAGCAAGAGAAACCCTAAAAGACTTGGACATAACCCTAGAAGAGAAGTCGACTAAAGAAAATATTTTATATTGAGTCTTTAGCACCCAGAAA
>SNQJ01S0003762.1:109251-131894 GCA_010110895.2 Picea sitchensis | reverse complement strand
TATTGACCTCCACTTGTGACCTTTGATGAGATTAGAATATTCCAGGAAGCAAGAGAAACCCTAAAAGACTTGGACATAACCCTAGAAGAGAAGTCGACTAAAGAAAATATTTTATATTGAGTCTTTAGCACCCAGAAAGAGAAGTCAGCTCAGACAGATTGGCAAAAGCAGTATAAATACAGGACGCCAGTTCTCATTTGGGACAGAGATCTTAGAATTGCAGAAATCCACTTGTGCACATTGTAGAAGTCTAGTAGTGCGCAAGTCTGGGGAGCAGCTGCAGTCCTGCAATCTGTATTTTCGATTTTTCTGGGTTGGACTTTCTGATCAGTCTTAGTTATCTTTGCTTGGTGCATTAGCCTTGGTTGGCTATTGATTTGCTACCGGAATTCTTCTCTCTGTCAAGGTCAAGGTGCTCGAGGGTGGCATTAGTGCCTATGGTTGGGTGACAATATTGCTATATTGTCTATGGTTAAACGAGCACACCCACTTTTCTAACAGGTTATGGGCCCACACCTCCTTCATTCAGTCTAACCACTGGAAGAAAGCTAAGCCATAAGGTTATCAAGCTCATTGAAGAACTGTCGCTAGGGTTTCTAGCAGGTGCAGTTACTGAAGCACTGTCACTAGGGTTACTAACAAGTGCAGTTGCAGAAACCCTAAAACTCTTGCTTAGCACCTTATGATGGAATACCTTACTCAAGGAGAAGTTGTTCTAGTGCGCCTTAGTCCAGCGCACCTCTTGGCACTCTCAGAAGGCAAAAACATCAAGGTTGAGATTTTGGGTCAAAGCTTGACCAGTTATCAATCAACAGAAACCATGAATGAAAAGATGGATCATCTACACTATTCAGCGGTCACAGGAACTCTTGAAGATGACATGTGGATAATTGACAGTGGAGCTTCCAGGCATATGACAGGAGACCAAGCCAGACTCTCTAATCTAAATGAAAAGAAGACATCGTACAAGGTAGAACTTGGAGACAAAAACACCTATCCAATCAAAGGAATTGGTCAAGCCTCTGTCAAATTGAGAACAGGTAACAATGTTCATTTGAGCAATGTCTTATATGTACTTGGTTTAAAAAAGAATGTTGTATCCATATCTTGCCTAGAAGACAAAGGAAACAGAATAGCCTTTGTAGATGGAAAAGTATTATCTTAGTCTAGAGACCCAGCATAGAGAACACTAGAGTTATTGGAACCCGTGAAGGAAGACTATATAGACTACTAGAAGGAAATGATGAAGCTCTTGTACATGATGAAGTCAATCCCAATGAACTTTGGCAGAGAAGGTATGCTCATATCAACTATCAAACATTACCTTTCCTCAAAAAGACGATTGTGGGAATACCAGAACTACAATCTACACATGAAGGAATTTGCAAAGGATGTGCTCTTGGTAAGAATGTTAAGAAACCATTCTCAAGCAACAATAATAGATCTGAGGAAATCCTAGATCTAATACATTCAGATGTTTGCGGTCCGATGCCAGTCAAATCTCTAAGAGGTTCTCTTTACTATGTAATCTTCATTGATGATTACTTAAGAAATCCTTGGTTATATCTCTTGAAGACCAAGGACGAAGTTTTCAACAAGTTTCAAGAATTCAAAGCAGAGATAGAGAACCTCACAAACAAGAAAATTAAGACCTTGAGAACGGATAATGGAGGAGAATACACATTCAAGGAATTTGTTGCCTTTTGCAAATCGGCAGGGGTTAGGAGGGAGCTAATTGTTCCTCACAATCCTCAACAAAATGGTGTAGCAAAAAGGAAGAACAGATCTATTGAAGAAACTGTGAAGGCACTATTGAACGATCAAGGTTTATCTATGTATCTGTGGGGAGAAGCAGCCATGACAACAATATATGTTCAGAACAGAAGTCCCCACCGCATATTGAAGGATATGACTCCAGAAGAAGCCCTCTCAGGAAAGAAACCTAATGTGGAACACTTAAGAATCTTTGGATGCCCTGTTTACTTTCACATCCCCAAGGATAAAAGGAAGAAATTAGAACCCTTGGGAAAGAAGGGCATATTCATGGGATACGGTGAATCATCCAAGGCCTACAAAATCTATATCCCGGAACAACATAAGGTTGAAGTCAACAGAGACGTAACCTTCAATGAAAAGATGGCTTTCAAGAAATCCGTAGAAGAAACTATAGAAGAAGAAGAGTATGAAGAGCCTAATGAAGAAAGCACATGTCTTCCAGAAAGTCAGAATGAAGAAACAGAACAACTTGATCATCTGATGCAACCATGTGAAACTATTGAATCAGACATTGTACCCAAAACCAAGAAATGTCCATCTTGGCTTGAAGCTACCCTACAAGAAGCAGAAAGACTCAAAGCCCCAAGTGGCACCTTCAGAAAAAGCAAAAAGCCCAAGAGATTCTCCATCTATGCAGCATGTATGACAAAGCTTCTAAATGAAGAACCCACCACATTTGAAGAGGCAGCTCAGAAGAAACAATGGAAAGAAGCCATGACAGAAGAACACCAATCCATCATGAAAAATGATGTATGGGAAATTGTGCCTAGACCTAAAGAAAATTCAGTAGTAACTTCAAAATGGGTCTATAAGATCAAACATGCAGCAGACGGAAGCGTGGACAAATACAAAGCAAGGTTCGTAGCTAGAGGGTTCTCCCAGAAGGAGGGAGAAGACTATGACGAAACATTTGCTCCTGTTGCCAGATATACTTCTATTAGAGTCATTATGTCTCTTGTTGCTTCCATGGGATGGAGTTTACATCAGATGGATGTAAAAACAGCTTTCCTCAATGGAACAATCGAAGAAGTATACATTGAAGTTTTGAACAACCTCAAGGATTTGAGGTACACTCCAGAGACACTCATGTTTGCAAACTAAAGAAAGCCTTATATGGACTCAAGCAAGCTCCAAGAGCTTGGTATGCTAGAATAGACAGCTACTTAATAAGACTTGGCTTCTCCAAGAGTCATGCAGATCCAAATCTTTACTACAAAGTCGTGAACAATGCACCTTTGATTCTACTGCTATATGTCGACGATTTATTCTTGACAAGTGAAGAGTCTCTCATCATCCAATGTAAGAAGGAACTAGCTTTTGAGTTCAATATGAAAGATCTTGGTCTCATGCATATTACTTGGGACTAGAAGTATGGCAGAAGCGTGGTGAAGTATTCCTTAGACAAGGAAAGTATGCAGTGAAGATTCTTCAGAAGTTTGGAATGATGGATTGCAAATCCATGGACACTACTATGACCACAGATATAAGGAAAGTAAGAGACTCAGATTCTGATCCAGTAGACCCGTCCCTATATAAACAATTGATTGGGTCATTGATGTATTTAGTGAATACTCGACCAGATAATTGTTTTGCTGTAAACACACTAAGCCAGTTCCAGGTGGAACCCAGACATGAGCATTGCATAGCTGCAAAGCATGTTCTAAGATATATTCGTGGGACGCTAAACTATGGTTTAAGATATACCGCATCCAGCGATATACAACTTCATGGATTCACGGATTCATATTGGGCAGGAAGTGCAGAAGACAAAAGGAGTACTTCAGGGATGTGTTTCAGCTTGGGCTGGGCTATGATATCTTGGGGCAGCAGGAAACAGAACTTCGTCGCACTCAACACAGCAAAAGCAGAATATATCGCAGCATGTGAGGCATGTACAAAAGCAGTATGGCTGAGAAAGTTGATTTCTAGATTATTTGATCAGGTTCCAGATTCGACCATAATATACTGTGACAATCAGAGTTGTATAAGACTATCCAAACACCCACTGTTTCATGAACGGTCGAAACACATTGAGATCAAATACTACTTTATTCGAGATAAAGTCCAGGAAGGAGAAGTGAAGCTCCAATATATCCCCACAGATGAGCAGACAACAGATATCTTGACAAAGCCTTTGTCCAGGATAAAGTTTGCATACTACGAGACAAGATGGGGATCGTAGAGATAACTCCCTTAGCTGAAAGGGAAGAGATGGCTCTCCAGGTTGGGAGGGAGCACTAACATATCATTGATTTATGGATAGTCATTTTTCAGTTCAAAAAATGGTCCAGGATGAGCAGTTCCTTTCCAGTTCGGAAAGTGGTTTGAGATTTCTGACAGACAGGCATTTTCCAGTTCAAAAAATAGTCCAGATCAGACGATCATTTTCGTAATGAAAATGGTTCGATAGATTGTTGATGTACCATAGACAATGATTCCCCTTGTGGCTAGTGTGGGGGAATGGTCTAGGACAGTCTTTCTTCTTGGCAGTCACTCTCAGTAGTGGTCAAGTAGAATGGTCCGCCTCGTCGGGCAGTCATTCTTTCGAAGTTCACAGTTGTGAGCAGTTTCAAAGAATGGTCCATTTTGGAGGTTGGTGCAGGATAGTCATTTCCTTAGGAAATGGTCCAGACAGTCATTCCCTAGAGCAGACTCATTCTCTCCAAGTTGCACTTTGTTTAGTGTTAGAGGAATGGCCCAGTTAGGTGAATGGTCCAGGTTCAGCAATCAGGTACAGGCATTCCCTAGGGCAGACTCATTCTCTCCAGGTTGCACTTTGTTTAGTGCCGGAGGAATGGCCCAGTTAGGTGAATGGTCCAGGCTCAAAAATCAGGACAATTATTCTTCTATGCTTGAGAAG
The DNA here is from genome assembly GCA_010110895.2 of Picea sitchensis. NCBI lineage: Eukaryota > Viridiplantae > Streptophyta > Pinopsida > Pinales > Pinaceae > Picea > Picea sitchensis. The sequence continues at coordinate 127,258 of SNQJ01S0003762.1, read as the reverse complement.
AATAGTCTGGATAGCTCATGGCTGATGTTTTCCTTTTTGAGGGCAGATGTGAGTGGAAGAATGGCCCAGATGACTCAGTTTATATCATGATATTGTTTTCTGTGCTGGTTGATATCAGATGATATGATCGTTATGGAGACTGTATGTCTCTAGATAGTAGATGTATGCTACTGTGGTGGATGTGTTCAATTGGTTGTGACTATGTGTCACTGATTGAGTAGTCATATACTACTTGGTGTGGTTGTGTACCACTGGATAGTAGTTGTGTACTACTATGGATAGACACAGTTGTGTTCTATCAGATGACATTGTACTAATTGTCATGGAGATTATCCAGTTGGATAATGATGACAGTGCTCGTGATTTGATCATGAGATAGCATGTGTGGCTATAATGATGCTACCAGTTGAATGGTTTGTTTGTGCTCAAGACCATTACTTGTTATACCTCCCTAGCTAGGAGGGAGTGTTGATATTATGGTAGCTGTGGGAGGTATTGACCTCCACTTGTGACCCTTGATGAGATTAGAATATTCCAGGAAACAAGAGAAACCCTAAAAGACTTGGACATAACCCTAGAAGAGAAGTCGGCTAAAGAAAATATTTTATATTGAGTCTTTAGCACCCAGAAAGAGAAGTTGGCCCAGACAGCCTGGCAAAAGCAGTATAAATACAGGACGTCGGTTCTCATTTGGAACAGAGATCTCAGAATTGCAGAAATCCACTTGTGCGCACTGTAGAAGTCTAGTATTGCGCAAGTCTGGGGAGCAGCTGCAGCTGCAGTCCTGCAATCTGTATTTTCGGTTTTTCTGGGTTGGACTTTCTGATCAATCTTGGTTATCTTTGCTTGGTGCATTAGCCTTGGTTGGCTATTGATTTGCTACCGGAATTCTTCTCTTTGTCAAGGTCAAGGTGCTCGGGGGTGGCATTAGTGCCTATGGTTGGGTGACAATATTGCTATATTGTCTATGGTTAAACGAGCACACCCACTTTTCTAACACTTGTCCTCACTGTGCCTCCTCAAATACCCTGTGCTGCCAAGCCTTGACCTTAAAGATGCCAATTTTATACCTTGACTCTGATACAATATCAAATTATGTACCTACACAGAAAGTTGCAGACAGAGAGAAAGAGAGTTGATATTATTCAATGTGATAATGTGATACACAAGACAATCATATGTCGCATGAGAGAGAAAACACCCATACAACCACCTATCATTATGTTAACTGTCAAGACAACTTAGATGCTAATTAACCTTTACATGTCTTAACATTATTTATCAATATGACATGTGAATTAATTAACAACTGAAGTCACTTCACTTTATCAAAAGATTCCTAACTTAAAAGTATCGAGTATGATGCATAATAATACCACCATTGTTAAATGATTGATAATTATAGCCATGTAAGTATTTGCATCGCCATGTTGTGGACAGGATGCAAATACTCGCATCATATGATCCATCCCAGCTATGCTTTGAGGATGAAACATATGACTAGGAGTGGCCTATGAGGATTCTTTATATTCTGAATTACATTAAAATAATAAATCAATAGGTAGGTTACAAAGACACCTTAGATATCACAAATCATCCAGAAACCGTTTAACAAGGTTGAAAACTAGTTGAACACCCATTGCAATCATTTACTTATAATATGTTAGCATTTATCCTTTTAAAGTCCAACGATTCTTTGGCCAATTGCTCGAATCACCTGTTCCAAGCACATACAACCAGCACAGAAACAATAGGGTGCACTTCACTTGGGCAAGTGACAAGTGGCACCTTACATGTTAGGATTGTAGTAAGAACCAGCACAAAAACAATAGGGTGCACTTCACTTGCAAAAGGGACCAGTGGCATCTTTTATGTTAAGAATGAAGTAAGAATTAGCTCAACAACTGTGTAAATGGGGAATGAAGCTAAAAGGCCATTAAAGTTATTAACACCTTCCATTGTAATGATCTTGAATTTGGAGTTAAAGATATCTTTCAGAAGATGCATAGAAACAGAAAAAGGTTGATCTTTTGCATTCACTTTTTACATATTTTTCTTGTCTACAGTTTTGGACAATGTGAGGTATACTTTGCATACTACTATCATAATTTCCTACAGTTTTGGAACATGAAGAGAAGCTTCTCCTCTAATGCCCGCTAAGCCCCCAGACCGTTGCCTACTCACCAAAACAACACAAATAGACACTATCCTGATTAAGGATAGTTTGTAAAACTGTCAATCATGTTCTTTCAAAAGGAAAGGTTAAGCAAAGCAAAATATCTTTAGTATTAATATCTAATTTTAAATTTCAAACAACCATTTATATGTTTCCTCGCTTGCAATATTTCTTGCGGGCAAAGAACAAACATTATACTTCATGAGCATTTCCCATGTCATGATATGTAGAATTTCAATAAACTTCCCCAAAGGTTAAATAATCAAATAAACACACACAATTTTACAGCCATTTATAAGTCATAAAACTTGAAACAACTGTTTTGTTACTGTTAAGAAATGCAAAAAATTGAGGTAACTTCCAATCAAAGATGTTACCTGGAGGTGCATGGACAAAATCTCCAGTATCTCGCACATGATTAGGAGAGTTTAACCACTTTGGTGCTTGAAAACTATCTGAAGGGCTTCCTTCATTTGGAACGTTTTCAGATAGAGTTCTCTGATGGTTCAAAAAATGAGAACTCGGTACTCTGTTCCCTCTATTGTTTGATGAGAGAGCCCTCTGAAATTGCACAGAACTCGTAGTTGCCACATCATCTTCTGCCTGTAACTTATTGTCCCAATGAGGGTGAACTGAAGGTGAGAACCCTCCATTTGTCCGCCAATGTGACTCCCGCCGACCAAGTGGTCGTCTATCGTTGTAAAGTGGCAACTCCTGTGGCCTTGCAGCCACACAACAGACAGACCCCATATTGGTTGGATTGTATTACCCACCAGTTAAAGTAATGCTGATACAGCTAAATCTTCACTTCATTCCTATAAGCAATAAAATGAAGGGAGATTTCATGTTATAAAGCTCAAAATTCATTGCCAGGCTTTACTAACTACCACCATGGATGCCAAAATTTTATTGGAAAAAAAAATTCAAAAACATATCTATAGTAAATGTGCCCTACAATCCAGGAATCAGTGTGATCACAACCTCTTGGGCAAACTGGTTTCAATGTTTTGGACCTTGGCAAGTGCAAGCAACTGTCTGCAATAATTTGAGCCAGTTTGAATCACGGTTTTGGTTTCAGAAATCTCTGTCAATCAGAACTTCACTTCATCCCAGGTACAAAGAAAGATGCAATATTTTCATTGTTGTTTGCCTTTTGCACAGCCCTGCTATCTATACCAAGCATGTTCTGTATTCCTCTAAATATCACTGAAATTACTCTGAGCTGCAAATACAGGAAAATAAATGGGAACATAATCAGGACCCTTGGCACTTTGAGATATTGCTAATAAAGATGGTAATCACTGAGAAGATCGAAACAGGTTTTATCATTGCAGTAGCATAAGAAAGATGAGCACATATATAATATCGTTATCATTTTCTGTTTGAACTGCATAAAAAAAATTATCCAGCCCATTTTGAACGAACACATCACCCATCATCAGGGAACTACCAGTAAGAATAAGCAGTTCAAACCAAAAACGATAATTATATGATCAACTGTGAAAGGCTCCACTCCAATATAAATAATATCCTTATTTTTTGCATAGCTCTCCTAGAGTAAATATGGAACTCCAAGGTGAATGTACTAGGACCCTTAACACTTTGGAATATTGCTAATAAAGACTGTAATCACTCTGAATACTGAGACATGTTTTACAATTTTAGTAGCATAAAAAGACAAGCAGCACATGAATAATATCCTTCTTTTTGTCTAGGTCTCATTAAGTAAATTCTGGAACTTCAAGGTGAAAGTATTAATTAATCAATAACTTTTGTAATATTTGCAGTATTTGTTTGCACTATGATTCTATTTGCAGTATCTGATATTTCATTTGTTGCCTGAAACTTCAAGGAAGAGAAGCAAAGCAAGATCTCTCAGTGATACTTACACGTTGAATCATTTCTGCAAAATAGAGAAAGAACCTCAACTGAAAGGAAGCATGGTACATCCTTAAATACAGTACCAACATAAATTAATGATGGCTTTATTTATGTCTTCTAAAACCATGACAGTAAGAGAAGCCTTTGACTTTCTGATAAACGACAGTAGTTAAGACCAGCAGCTATACTCTAGAAGAGGAACCCTCCTCAGCAAGGGTGGATAGTGGGTGGATAAAATTAAACTTCAATGGCATGTCTAAAGGAAACCCAGGGATCACTGGGTCAGGAGGTCTGTTCTGCGATCTTCATGGAAATATCCCTAAGTTACACTGAAACAGACATAAAAATGCATATCAAGACAGGTGGAAACAAATATGAAATATTTTCAGAAAAGGCCAGATATGATGCAGCAGGAAAATGGCAAATACATAATATATATACACACACAAAAACACGAGATATAAAAAAATCAGATTAGCAGGCATTGCTTATCAGTGATTGCTGACCAGTTCTTTTTAAATAATGTTTTCTGACTATACTTATCAGGATTGCTCTCAGACATAGAAAGATATCTTTGGGGAATGGTAAGGAACTAAAAAGAAGACCACCTACCTTCTTCTGTATGCATAACATGCCCAGTATTAAAAATTAGAATCAGAACAAATTGAATTACTAATCTCCCAAGAAAGATTGGATCATGGGACAAGGAAATGGCATTTGACTCATCCATAGACAAGATAAGGTATGTGTTGTTAGATGCATAAAGCAATCAGATGGTGAATAAATGACCTTTAAGCTTTTAGGAACAGAACAAGTACATTTTTTTCAAATTTAAAATATACTACCTTTGCAAATCTATATGAGAAAGTTAAACAATTAGCGGATAGAAAGAGAGCACGTCAATATCAAGATGTTGAGATTAATAATAATATATTCTATTGCAATAGACCCGAAAGCTTCAATTTGGAGATTTTTTGGGTATTTCTGATGTTTTTTTGTCAATATTTGGGTCAAAACGCAGGCTTTTTGACTGGATACATTTCCTGAATCGTGAAACATTGAGAAAATGTGCTTGAAACGGCCTTGCAAACTGAATGGTGTTTTGGGCACCTCTGGCAGCCATTTCCTGTAACACTTTAATATCCTAAAGACCTATTATCAATTCCTAGGAGATGGGACATATAATAAAGCGGAATTCAAAGCTCTCGTCATTGGATAATGGATACTCAGAGAGTGGGTTCTAAAAGGATCAGTTCTGAGGGCAACTCTAAGCTGATTATAGATATCCTCAATGAAATAGCCTCAAGCTCATGGCAAACGGCTGGGTATGCAGCCTGGTGTAAAAACACAATCTAGGGATTGGAAGCCTCTCAATTTATTCATGTTAGGAGATCTGCAAACCAAGTGGCAGATTGGCTAGCAAGCTGAGCTATTGTGTCCAAAAGCAGCCTCATGTGGACTGAAGTGGAGTCCGCCCACATGGCGAAGAGAAAATGTTGGAGGGATGACCTAACAAAGCACTAGATCTACACCCCAGATCCTCCTTACCTGGCATGGTGAAATAATGGTAGCGCTTGTTTCCAAATATCCCTTAGGCTAGTGGAGGCTCCGTGAGGATGCCCTGCCTAAGGTTATTAAATGGGACTTTCCCACCACCTTCACAAGTCATTGTTTATCAACTGCAGGGCCTTCTTAAGGCAGGAGAGACAAGCTTCTAGAATGCCCTATTTTCTGTAACAATTTGGCTCATCTGATTCAAGTTGTATAGTGGATTCTGATGGATAAGTGCGGCTCAAACTAGAGCTGCAGCAGCAGCAGAGTCACAGCAGAAGGGCCCAGAGGACCCTTTTGAATCAAAGGACTGGTTTTAGGGCCTTCATGGAGCAGTATGGCCACCTTGGGATCTCGTCTGGACTCTAAACAAACTCCCCCACCCTCCAAAATTTCAAAAATCACAGTAGAAAAGCTGTATTATGCCTTGTGTGATTTTGGGCATCAACTTCGGGACAGAGATGAGAAGAATTATGATAGACAAGCAAAATTCAAGGAGAGGACCATCATGCTGATGAGAAACTACTGGTCCTGTACAGGATCTCGGACAAGGAGAAGCAGTTGGAGGGCATGCTCAAGTAGCAAATATGTTGCAGTCTTGAGCACTTGATCAGCTATGAGGTTAGCAAAGCCCCCAGACTGTGGAGGAGGAGCCAGACTCACCAAGCTCCAAGAAGCACCACTCTGGTGCATGAACTCACGCCAGCTCTTCTTCTGGTTCTTATAAAACTGTGTATATCTTGGACTTCAGTCAGTCAATTAGTTCTGTGTTTACTTTCTGTTATCTGGTTTATTATCAGTTTATCGGTCATATGAAAATACTGACAGTATATCATGGATGGACAAATTCTAATTATGTCTCAGTATGAAGAATTTTTGTAAATTTTGTAATGATGGGCAGACATATAAGCCCTATTTTGGCTATTTTGAGCAGGACAATATGTGGAGCTCTGTTTCTAATATGCTCAAAAGCTTTAAGCTCCAAGATGTACCTGTGACTCTCAGTTATGAAAGTGTTTATATATAAATAAACTTTTCTTGTTACCAAAAAAACGCAGCTTTTGACAGAAAATATAGTTTTGATTACAACTGCAAATACATTAAATGTTTTCATGTTCAAGTATCATCATGACGAAAATATGAGATCTTCACATATGCTTTGTTTCTCACAGATCTTCCATTATTGACATGTTTTCGAGATTCAGAAACTCATTGCCAGCATGTTTGAACTTGAAGATTATGCATTCTGATGAAGTGTTTTCTGATCTTGCACTATTGACATGTTGCAAAAATTCAGAATCTCGGTGTGACTGCCCATTCAAATTATGCATTAAAATTTAAAACAGAGCACACCATTGCCCTCTGCTTTACATCATGTATCTTAAAGATCCTTTCTTCAAATGTGAAGCAGGCATAATGAATGAAGAGGTTTTAAATAAGTGAAAAACGCAGGTTTTAAAATCAAACAAAGGTTTTTATGACAGTAGGAAGGAAACTCAGTAATAGAATTCCCGAATTTATATGTAAAGGTTTTCATATCAAACAAGGGGTTTTATAAAAGTAGGAAGGAAACTCACGGAATAGAACTCATGAATTTAGATATCGAAAGGAGTCCAAACACGATTGCAGAGAAAAGTCAGCCGTGGAAGAAAGATTGCAGCGCAAAGCATAGAGACGCCGGATTTAAGGTCAAAATATCTTATAGACTCTTTCAAAGTACTGAACAAAGAAAATTCCAGCTCGATTTACTGCTTAAGGGTAACGCATCTCTGTTTTCATCTGGCGCTTTTGACAAAAACTAAAAAAGATTGATTTTCTCACAAAATCACAGTAATATTTACTTGCTCTCAAGCCACTGGACATTACATCAGCAATACTCTGTTAAAATAGCCGTTTCTTTCTTTCAAGATCAATAGCATACTAATCTTTTGAAAAACCAGTTCCATATCTCCATATCTACTTCATATTTCCACATAGAGACCAAAGCTTCAGCATTCTCTGGATCAAATCTCAGTCGGAGAAAGTTTAAAGATGTTCTTTAACTTCTACTTCCAGCTATATGCTTCAACAAAGCTTACTCGGTGAAAAGTCGAGACATTTATTCTCAGATTTAAACGCTGCGTACAGTAAAGAAAGGCGACATAAGATTTCACGTTCAAAACCTCCAAAAATATTTTTCGGATGTGAATTCCTTACCAGTTCAGGCATCTGCTGTCTCCAATAGCTCTAATTCGCGGAAGCTTCTGATATTGCAGCATTTCTGTATGCTAAAAGCTTCCCTGCGGCCGTAGCTACATGAAAACCCTCAACGTGATTTGAAGCCAAGCCAGGGAAAATCCGGCAAAATTTAAACGGAAGGAGAGATCTCCGGATCACGCCTAATGCACCGGCTTCGTGAAATTCTTCACAAAATATGCACATATTCCAATCCAAAACGGCACAGATCGCTAAAATTTCCGCAGCTTTCTTGAAGCATTCCTGTCCTCTTCTTCCCCGGCATCTCCCCTTCTCATTGTTAACTCACACGTTGTCCGCCACGCCACCGTCCAACATGGCATCGTTCCAGCGTACACTTCTACTCAGCGACGCGAGACTGTTCCGTGACATGTTAATTTTCTTTTTTAATTAGCATATCATTTTAATTAATTATGCATACCGATGGTGCGCAGGACTGCAATGGCGTTGATTACGAAATGTATTTTTTTTTTAAATTCGGTAACCAAATTATTATTTTTTGTTTTTTTAAATTCATTTTCATATTATAAATTTGTATGAAATTATTATTTTTTATTTTTTAAAATTTATTTTTAATATAAAATAGATTAAGTATATTGAAAAATTTTGGGACATTCCAATTGTATAGAAATAATTACTAAATCTGTAGATCTAACAATTTTTTACCAGATTTCGAACAAATATTCTTAAAAAAAATAATCTAAAAAATTCATTTCTTTGAATATTTAAACTACTATTTATTTGCAATTATTTTTTATTATTATCCTTTTTGTTGTGTGCATTTTTTCTATTTAATTCAATTTTTTAATTATTTATTACTTTTAAATCTTTTTAAATATTAGATTTTATAAAGGTGGACTGTCCATAAGAAGAAAAGCATCTCTGTATCTTTTATTTTACACAATAATAATTGTGCATTTCCACGTGGGATGGGACGTGTTCGTGGCCATGTGTACGGCCTTTTATATAGGATTAATTAATTAGCATTATTGATTTAATTGATATCCACCAATGTCCAACTATGCGTTTTATAGTTAATATAAAATTAAAAAATAAGTACATTAGTTAAATCTCATGGACTCACTTTAATCCCATGATCCGATTTAGTCGGTGTACGGAGAGATGAAAAGACTTTAAGGTGCACACTTCAATGCGGAAAAAGGTTTGTTAAAATGTTCATGGTTTCTCACATATTTTAGGTGAAGGTAAAATGGAATATATTTGAGCAAAATTTTAGGCATAAATTTAGGTGTTTAGTATTGTTTTATAAGTCAAAGTTTTAAGGGTATAGTTATTTTCGCTTTTAAGGATATTTTAAATTATATAAAATCTTGAAAAATTTTGAAACAATATCCATGTTGTGAAAATTCTTAAAATAATATAAGTTTTGTTTGTATATCATTTTTTTTTATTATTTATTAAATTTTAATAAAAATGATTTTTTTCAAACCATTATAAATAAACCATATATAATATTATAAAATTGAAATTTTCTTTTACTTTATAAAATTTAAAGTAATTATATCTATTTAGAATGCTTTGGGTAAGTATAGCTTTGTGACCACAAAAACTTATCACTTATAGTGTATGTGAAGATATGTGCTAAAGAGTGGAGGTTAAAGCTGGACTTAACCTCTATGTTATGAAAATAATGCATTTTACTGTAAACTTTGTTTTGACCACAATCATGTTGTAGTTTTTTTTGTTTAAATGTAATATCCATGAGCTCTAAAACGGAGAAATAGGAAGTCTTCATGTTGGAAAGATTTGAAGATGGGAAACATTGCGTAAAGTCAAAAAGATTTCACAAAACTTTAAAGTTGTTCCTTCGTCAACTATTCCTAAACGTGTTCCTTCTTCAACTATTACTAGTCCAGTGCCTGGGAGAACTTGAAAATGTATTGTTACCACCATATTTCAAGATACGACTCACCCCTTGTTAATGCATGCTTTAGGAGACATGAATTTGATTTTTCAAATGATGAAGGGAATTTAGTTTTACTATCTTGAACACGTGCATAAAAGTAATTAGTGTTAATATGATACTACAACAGTGAACCAATTGGTGCTTAGTAGTACGAAAGTTAAGAGAAATATAGGGGAAAAAAGGCAATGGAGATGTATAATTTTTCATTGGGGGTTTTGATTCTGGGACAGGTCTCCATTTTTGTAAATCCATCAAGCCAAGATGTAGGTTTATTGGACAAATTGAGAATTAGTGAATTAGATGTAGGCATAATATTGATATCGAGTAACAAATGTAGACATGACCAACCCAACAAAAAATGAAAATCCGCACTTTGAATTTTTTAATCACTCTATACATTTAATACTTCCAAGGTTAACGTGAACTTATTTTATTCATAATTTCATGTTCCTATTTTACATAAAAATATTTGAAAGTACTTCATATCCCTCTTTTACATTATATGATTTCTAAGCAAGATATTGTAGTATTCCATAAATGGAATATTACATACCAAGGGTTCATGGGCTTTGAGGAGCTAGAAAGTAAACAGAATTATAAGTAGAGGCTCAACAAAATTATCGCTAACTAATTGTCATTGAGGGTTTGATTGGTTGGTCAAGTGAGAGTGGTGATATAGTTCCCACTGAGGTTCAATTCACTCCAAAGAGGTGACATGTTTAATGTTGTGACAGAATAGGACCGTCATGGCCACTTAATTACATTCACTTAATTACATTAGTTGAGGTATTTATCAGAAAGTGAACATCCTCGAAAGTTTCCTCAAATAGTATTTATAACTTAGACATTCACATATAAAAACAAACACTAACATCACTACACTTGAAGGGTCTCTGAGATATTCATTTACATCGTAATCATGGGTCAATGTTTTAGTCTTCTTCATTAGTAAAAATCTTAAGGATTGCAACCTTGAAAAATGTGAATCGATGAAACCTCCAATAAAAACAAATCCACAAGTTTACACAATTTTATAAGGATTAAGAAAAGCTATAAATTACAACTCAAACAATTCAATATGGCTTCAAGATAAAAGCTTCATGATCCACCTCAACCCAGCATATATTCTTCGACGCCAACTCCATTCTTCTTTTTTATTTGATATTTTTTTTTTTACCACATATTAGGTAAAAGGTAAAGAACTATTTATCTTTTTTTAATTCACAATGTTTTCATCCACTCTAAAAATAACAACTCCCTTATTTTAAATTTACCCAAAACTTGTCCATAACCTCGATTATTAAAAACATACTGACATAAGAACAAACATGCTTTTTAATATTTTAATAATTTTAAGCTTAACCAAAAGAATAACAACGCCTCATTTTACCAATGGTCAACAACCCACTTAACTTTTGATTTAATACATATTCCCAACAAAAAGATATAGATATGTTTCAAAGTTTTGACTAATAACTTTCAATTTAAAAACAGATGTAGACAAAAGAATTGGCCAGTAATGGGCACCTTTCATGACTTTATTCCTAGTGGGAATCATGACCATGATGAGTGGGGAAAGTGTGTTTCAAGGGCAAACACAACTTTTTCACCCACTATAACTTTAAAGCACGTAATTTGGTTACGTAGAAAATACGCCAAACCACACTTTACATTAATATCTAACCACACTACCAATGGCCAAAGTGACAAAGTGGCTTCTTGAAAATGACGTACCCTTTCTTGAATTTCTGCCGGCTTAAAAAAAAGAGAGATGCTCATATAGTGAAAAAGAGAAATATAGGAATTGAAGTTGACTTGACTTGGAGATTATTCATCAAATTTGCAAGGATTAGCCTAAGCATATTGTTGATTAATCTTGTTCTTCCCTAGGATAACATAAAGAGGGGGAGAGGTTACCCTACAAAGATTGTAGTGATGTCATCATTGTTCTCTAAGGGTTTCTTTTCCCTTTTAAATGTTATCTTTATGTATGTTTTATGTATGTTTTAAAGGGAAAGTTATAAGATTTTATTTTATTTTATTTTATTTATTTATTTATTTATATATATATATATATAAAAGTTGATATTGTTATCAACGTATTGGTTGATGGTTGATGGTTGATGGTTGATTCTGCAATTAAAATAATTAGTAATTGTTTAAAAAAATGTAAAACGTATGTTATTATATTATGAATTGATTGAATATGTTTATTATGTTGATAGTTGTTTTTATTTTGGAAATAGGATGGAGAGTGTAAGATTAGACGATAGAGATACATCCAATAGTCATGTCTTCTTTTAATTTTCATCGTCCAATAATTTAGTTGTTCAATTGTTAACCACCATCCAATAATTTAGTTATTTGATTATTAATCATTATCCAATAATTTAGTTGTTCAATTGTTAATTACGAGATTAGAGATGTCTATACGATTGATGGATGAAAGATGTCTGGTTGGCGGATCTCTATCGATGTTCACCATCCGCCACTGGTGCAGATGCGCTAGTTTTATAAATGTGGTTATATAGTGGATCAATGTGAAACTGTAAATTCTATTGATAAGAGACGCCAAACTAACATTTCATGGGTGGAATAAGATTTTATGGAATTCTTGGTATGGAAAGTGATAATGGTATCCATATGCATTTGATAGCATTTTTCAAACATATTATGTTTTGTAAGAAAGAACTGGGTTTTCCCAACCATCTAGGAGAGTGATCTAAAAGGTAGTTCTCCCAACTTAGATAAGAATCGATGCATTGCATTGCAAGACGTTTCAAATGCAATGGATTTACAAAATCATATATTAAAGAGTAGATATGTGATTATGTTGGTTCGAAGTTATTGTTCTAGGACATGTGTTTTCTTTGATGTTGGTTGCATGGACGGTGGAAGTTTTCATGTCCTAACTATTGAAGAAATGTACATAAGAAGTTGCAATTAGTAGTTGTCTAATATTAGGCAGAATATGAATTGTTATAGTGTGAAAAAGATGGCAAGCCTTACATACGTGAAGCAAAAGAATGGAGCATGGGATTCACTACATTAAATGTTCAACTATGTAGTTTGGTTGTGAGGCTGAAAAAAAAAAACAATACAAATAAAAATATATGTTACTAGATCACTTTGTATACTACATGGCACTCATGTGAATGGCATTCTTTGATAAGGATAAGCAATCCAGATAAAGATATAACCAATGCTTCAATAACCTTATGATGAATTATGCGACATAAACATATTCTTCACACATACAAACAACCAAACCCTAATCAAAATTGCACAAGTCACAAAAAAAACCCAAGATATAAATTTGGTAGCAATATTTAACTTTTAGGTAAATAAACCCTTCATGTTGGATTTCCCCTCTAATGTGTACATTACAATCTTCATAGTTATAAAAACATAATAATTTGTACATTACAATCTCCATAATTATATAAATTTGAACATATATATACAATTAACAAATATAAAAATGCACTAATTAAAGTTTAGATGTAATGTCTTGTTAAATTTTTTATCAAATTTCCATAAACTAATAATACACAATTAACAAGTTATAAACCTTGTTTTAAAAATTTAATTGTTTTATTACAAATTTTTATAAATTATATATTTTGTTTTTATAAATGGGACATTCCAAATAAAATACTTTTCATCATTCATTTTATCCATCTCATGTTTTTATAAAAAAAAATATTTCGAGATATTTTAAATCTTTGCCAATACTCTATTTACTATAAAAATCAGTTATTATCTTAACGATATTATTTGTTTTTAACTTAAAAACCTAAAATTATCTCCAAACCTATAAATTTTCTATCACCAATCTTTCATTTCATTTAATATCGAGTTCAAATATTATTTGACAAAATCTAGTTATATAAAAATTACATGTGTTACAATGCTATTTGCGAGCATATGCTTTTTAAGATAATATCAAAGTCTTCATCAATGTAAAGATAAAGGTGTGGATTTATATAATGTCATTGGCATTCCCAATGAGGAATCATTTCTATTAAATTCTAATAAGCAACTTAATTCTTGTGTGCATGAATTGACGATAAAATAACTCCATATTTATAAAAAAATAATAATATGAATCTATCAAGTATATTTCCACTTACTTTTGACCAGAGGTTGATAATGGTAAAGAATATAAATCAAAACATTTTGAAAATATTCAATATATATTTATATAGTCATTAAAAAAAATACACATCATTCAATTATATATTAAATATAAATATATATTTTTTTTTTTATCAGAAAATGTTAAATTATAATTTTATGAACACAAGGTTTAAACTCATGACCTCTCCATACAAAAGAAATGTGCCAAAACTCATCAATTGCGTTATCTCATGAAGCTAAACATTTCTCATTCTTACTTGTAGAGTATATATATCATAATCTCAAACTCTCAAATCTTAAATGATTAGTTACGTTTTCAATTTTATTATCAAAGTATAATAAGAAATAAAAAAATGATTTGTTACATTTTCGATTTTATTATCAAAAGAAAATAAGGAATTATGTTTTTGTTGTCTTTTTAACTTTTGATGTGTTCATATGACATGTTGACTCGATACTTTTAAATGTGATAATAATGTTTGTCGAAGGATATAAGTTAACATATATATATTTATTGTTGAAGTTATTAAATAATTAATTAAATTGAATGGGAGGTAGGATTAAATCTATATATATTAATATTATATTACTGAGGTTATTAAATAGTTAATTAAATTGAATGGTATGGATTAAATTGAATGGTATGGATTAAATTAATTTGTATGTTTATAATTATTATATAATTGAAGGGGTAGTAGGTGTGGAGGGATTGATCATGGAGGAAAAATGGTTGTTATTTATGTTTGGGTTTTGGTCAGGTTTTAAACAATTAGGTTGAGGTATATGCATTCTTGTGTGGCATCTTTTTGGTTAAAGAAGCAAAGGTCAAGGCATTGATAGTTATAGGGGATTCCATTGTGGTTATCAAATCAATGTTAGGAAAAATTTCATTGTTGGAAAGTAAACTCGTAGTTACCATTGCCCACATAAAAAAGGAGTGAAACTCCTTCTCCAAATCGTCATATTATCATGTGAAACGAAATTTGAATCATGTAGCAGATCTTTGGGCTAAGAAAGCCACTAAATTAAGTATGGATGACTATATGAAAAATAGGGGGGTATTTTAGTTGTATCATTCCCTAAGGTTCGAAATGGTTTAGCACATCAATCAACATTAAATTCTCACATGAACCAACAACTAGCACATCAACTCATTCACATTGGGATGGGAGTACCAATGACAACCCTAAGCCTTCACGGCATGGGAGCAATTAACATCACTCTAGTTATTGAATGGCTTTGCTTGAAACACCATTGGCTTTGTGGGATAATGGAGAGTTCATGCACTAGAATCAGGGATAATTGTGGTCTAGAATTGGAGGTGGTCGACCCCCTTGTAAGTGTTAAATCCACACCTAGGTTGTCTGTCAATTCTGGTTATAAAATTTTGAATTGGGGAATCCTTCACAAGTGGGTGGAAAAGGTAGCAAGTTTGGCTTATGGTGAAGGTGTCTATTGTTATTTTTGCGAGATTTTTTCTATGAATTACAAGTTTCATTTTTTTTTTTCTTCTCTTTCTTTGTTTGTACTTTCCTGGGATTGCCTTCATCGGGGCACATAGTGGGGAAATCTTTGGCTCTGGTTTTTATTTTGTCTTCAAGTCTCAAAGCAAGTGTAGGGTTCATGGTGGCTCCTTCTTTGTTTTGTTGGGAAAATACCTCTTTTTGGGCCCCGTCGTATCTTGTCTGGCTTGGATAGCAAAGATATCTCTCATGGAGAACAAAGACATTTTGGAATTCGAGAGAATTTTGAGAAGGCATGAAGAAAGCATTCAGTCTAATAGGAGCTCATTGTTCTCGATGAAAACAAAAGTGCATGAAAAAGAGTACCATTGTGTCTCTCAGCATGTAAACACCATGAGTTTACTAGTCCAACATAAGCAAAATGTAATATGTTGTGGAATTTGGCTCTAAATATTTGCAAGACTCTTTATCCACAACCTCAAACAATAGGGTATTGAACAACTCTGCTTAGGCTAATCTCAAAGAAGATGAAACGGTTCATCAATTGAAGGAACCAATGGATATTGAACATCGAAACTCTCCCCTCTCAAATGTTGGTCGGGAGGAAGCAAATAGTAACCATGTTTCCCATTAACTACTATTTTTTTCAATGTCATTAGGATACTAGATATTTTTGTCAAACAAACTACTTGAAGGAAAACTTGGAATGTATATCATATAGTCTATTGTAAACCTATTTTTGTAGCAAGATAGAAAATTGCTTATTTTGTCTTGAGAAACACTCGAAAATCTTATGTAACTAATGTTAACATGACTACAACTCTTATTATAATATAACAAAATATTTTCTATTTCAATTTAAACAAGTGAAATTAGCACCAAAGTTGCTTATACCGGTCTTTTAGAAAATGGTTTTTAGAAGTGTTTCAATGTAGTAACTATATGCAATTCAAAGTGAAAAAGAAACACTTAAAACTTGTAATAATGTATTACTTGTGCATAGTTTAAAGGCAAAAGATAAGTGAGAGTTCAATTCCAAAAATTAAATATGGAAGTGCATCAAGAATTTAAACATAATCTCTTCCATGTTACAAGTTACCAGTCATGCAGTACCTGCAAGATGAATGTCCTATATATTTCCTAGTTATTTTGATGTTATAGAAATTGTGATCCAGACATTTTTTGTGGGGAAAATAATTAGATTAATTCATATAACCCATTGTTAACTGCATGTTTTATTAGGTCTTATAATGTTCATAGAGACATCCCATTCATAATGGGTGTTCCTAAATAAAATGTTCACTCTTGAATTATTCATAATGGGTGTTCCTAAATAAAATGTTCACTCTTGAATTGTCAATATTTATTCATAAATAGAAAACTAAACATGTGTAATTCAAATATTTAATCTCTCAAATTTTAATGAATTTATGTTTGTTTAAGATAAATTTATAGAAAACTAAACATGTGTAATTCAAATATTTAATCTCTCAAATTTTAATGAATTTATGTTTGTTTAAGATAAATTTATATTATCATAAATAAAATTAAAACAATAACAACATTCAACAATGAAAACTAGTAAAGTTAGGAGAACACTATATTGGAATGAAAAGTAGAGTTCCGAATAACTTTGTTGAGCATAGTTTTATATATTTTAAACTCCTCCACACACCACATATTATATATTAAAACATATTTAAAAAAATAAAATGTTAAAGATTAAAAAAACATAATTTAAAAATGATCAAATATTACTAACCCATCTAAAGCTTTGGCACATAGCAATATTATCTTTCTTTTTTAAAATATTGTTATGATAAACCTTTTACAAATATTTCATTAGAGTAGAGTAATCTTGTCTTATATATAAGAGTTAAAAATAGAGAACAAATTAAAATAGTTTTGAGCATAAAATTGATTGTTATATTTTGAATTGGGATGTTCATGTATGATAACTTTTAAATTTAATAATCCATAAGAAAGTATTTGTGGACTAGGATACACTAGAAGTATTTATGCAATATATGCAAGATAAGATATAGAAAATTGAGTTGGACCTAGAACCAAACAAGGTAGCATGATTGCAACTGCATGAATATATCTAAACAATATCTAAGAAGTTATTGTCTTATTGAAGCAAAATTGAGAATATTAGTTGTAAAACCTTAGTCCATGTATATGGATTCATTAAAGTGTTTGCAAAGGAAATTATCAAGCAAAAATGAGATAGAAAATAGTACTTTGAAGTGTTATGGATAGAACTAATATGCTACAACTTTTATTTATCATTTTATTTTAAAAAGGTTTTGGAGATTTCACTTTACACTTGTGATATTATCAACAACTAATAACACCTACATCTATCTAATTCTACTTTAAGTTTTAAAGACATGGAGTAATCACTATCACTTTTCTTTTGCTTTTAAATTATACATTATTACACGTTTCAATTGTTTTATAATTACTTTAACTTTTAGCTTTGGATTACATAGAATTACATTAAAACATTTCTAAGAGGGAGTTGTGAGTACTTCAATTTTAAGCAAAATAAATTCACATATAAAATTGTGTTGTTAGCATTGTTCAACTATATAAAAATTTTGGAGTCCTTATATATCAAGGACTCCAAAA
>SNQJ01S0003762.1:68795-85986 GCA_010110895.2 Picea sitchensis | reverse complement strand
GAGGTCTCCCCTGTTGTTCAACCACTCAATGATAGTTCTGGAATCCCCAAGAACTTGAAGGACTTCAATATGAAGTCTGGAGGCCAAATATAATGTGGCCCAAGCACCCAAAAGTTTTGCCCCGGTATTGGTGTCCGGGCCACAATTGAAGGTCCATTTATAATATGTGTTTTGTGTGGTTTTAATCACCCCTCCAGCTCCGCTCTGAGAGCCATCTGAGAGTGTTTCTCCATCAAACCAACCAATATGAGTGTCTTCTAATACATGGACCTTTAATGTGTGTTGTGGAGTTGGCTTGTTGGTAAGAGCGACATTCCAAGTTTTATAAATTCCAAGATCTTTGTATGCTGTAGCACTTACGGAAGGGGTCCCACATTCAAAAATTGTTCTATTCCTTTCCAACCAAATGGCCCAGCAAATGAAGTATGGTAGATGCATGTGTTTATGTTCCTTTTGTGCCCAATTATCAAAGCATTTTGGGAGTGAGGTCCCATCCCAAATGGTTTGTAATTTAATATCAATACAATTTTTTTTCCAAACCTGTCTAGAGAATGCACAATTGATAAAAAGATGATCTATTGATTCTGAATCTGTTTTTCAAAGATGACAAAAGTTAGGCCCCACCCAACCCTTTTTTTGGAGGATGTCCCATGTATTGAGTTTGTATTCAACCATCAACTAGGTGAAGTATTTGACCTTTGGCGGAATGTGCTAGGTCCAAATCTGGATCCTCCAACCTCTGACATTCGTATGCCAAAGAGAATGCATGATAGTAGCATATACATTATGAACAGAGATAATAATTGACCGGTCGCCTCCCGTCCACTGCATTTGGTCAACTGAATCAGAGAGATGTATATTTGATTGTGAAAGATTCGAGCAGAAGGAGTCCCATTCGCGTGAGAGCTCTGAATCGAGGCCGAGAGAAGCACTGGTAATCCAACTATCAGGCTGGTATGTCGATTTGGAAGCAACCCGAATTTGGTATAAGTACCAAATATTATTTGTGTGAAGGTGTGCTGTCAATTGTGGGGATAAAGATGCTACATCAACCAATCCAAGGATGCAGTCTCGTCCTAGAGAAATTTGATGCCCCGAACCTAGGAGCCAGGAGAGCCATCGGGTGATCAGTGATTTGGATTTCGTAATATTCCTCCAGAAATAAGAGGCCGATCTGGTGGTAGCCATCTCCTGATGAAGCCAGCTGCTGACTGTATGGTGGAAAATATATTTATAATGTATGATGGAATGCCAGATGCTAGAAAAATTCAGAGCGCGCCAGAGAGAGTTGGTCGCCAACACTTGGCTAAAGTGGAATAGATTTCGAATCCCCCAACCTCCCTTTTGTTTTGGTTTTGACAAGGATTGCCAATTGCAGAGGTGTTGATGATGATGATTAGAACAACCCGACTAGACAACTCAAATATATATCTAAAAACATATCAAAATAACTTAATATGTGTAAACTAACAATTACAACTCAAAAATATATCTAAAAACATATTGAAATATAATTCATCAAGTCCATACTTATTRTCTAAATAACTATTGAAATATAATTCATCAAGTCCATACTTATTATCTAAGTAACTGTTAAAAAAAATATTTAAAAAATAAATCATTAACACAAATTTATTTTAATAAAAAAAAGGAAATGGAGCTCTGCGGCCAACAACTCCGGAGGATTGTAGGCCGCCTACTGCGGTCATGAGCCTCATGTCCCACCTAGCCCCCCTTTCCCACTGACAAGAATTCTCAATCCCGCGCCCTCCCCCTACGAACGTACCTTCAAACTCACCTCAGGTCACCTGATTGATTCCCCCAACCTATTCCATAGCCTTAGAGCTATTCGAAGGTCTATTACAGTTGGGGACATTACTCCGTTTCTTGGATTATTCCAGCAGCGGTCTAAACAAAGGAATTTCTTGGGCTCACCTTGTTCAGCTACAAAACCAACATGGTCGGTTATGATGACGTGATGGACTATTATCCCGAGCCTGGAGAACCTCTATCCTGGAATTTGACAGTTGGCAGTCAAGACCAGACCTTCATAGAGAAGTTAGATGGGTTTTTACCATCAGTTTCATAGGAGGACCTTTTGTCACAGCTCTTAGGATTCTCTGAGATTTTTCCGAGATAGGCTCAAGCTGACCGCTCTTGGCTAGGAGGCGTAGGAACTTTCAGGGTAATCTCTCCACAAAACTTGGCCAGCCCCACCCAACCTGTGCCTCAGCTCCCATCCTCCTTCCCTACCATAGATCCTACCTTCCCTTTACTCTGCAGTTTCCCCCTCACATCCTCCCCTTCAAACATCTCCTGGTCCATACCAAACCCTACGGTTCCAAGATTCCCCCTTTCCCCCTCCCTTGAACAAAGTTTTTTCTCACCGCCTCTTCTAGGCCTAAGTTCACCCCCTCCCGCTCAGACCACCGCACACTGGGCTCCTTTGGAACACAGCTCTAATTCAACCCACCTCCACCTATTCGAAGAAAAAATTATTTCCAGGACCACACTCTTTCAGTGGATGAAGGGTTTATCTCAACAAACCTTCACCCAACAAATTCCAACGAGTGGCTCACTGTCTTCGGAGGGGAAAAAACAAATGTTGCTCAGAATCAACAAACACACCCTTGTAAGGGAGCTGACAAAACAAGACACATGAAGCACAATAAATGCGTAGGATCCTCTTCCACAAACCAAAATTTCACTATGGGGCACGACCTAACCTTAGTAAGAGTGACAGAAATGGCAGACATAACTGTTGTTGGGAAAGCTTATGGATGCCAATTTAGCGAAAATTCACTAAAAACCTGGGTGGCTTCAAATAGGGATCAACTCTACAACCCTCCACCAAAAATCAACCGACTATAAAGAGGTTATTTCATGATTACTTTCTCAGAAAAATCCCAGGCTTTCTTGGTCCTACAAAAAAGCTAGTTCATGGACTCATCCCCTATTCTCCTAAATCTCTGGAACCCCACTTTTGACGCGGACAATGAGAGATTGGACTCCATCTCCATTTGGGTCCGACTACCGGGACTCCCCCCACACCTTTGGAACGAAAAGTGCTTCCAATCCATCGGGAATCACTTGGGTGATTTCATAAATACAGATATGGGATTTCTTGAAATAGGGGAAATGGCGGTAGCAAGGATCCCAGTCCTTCTAAATATAAGAGAGGGCCTAAGGGAATACCTAAATTTAACAGATCTGGGTAGAACCAAGGTGCAAATTCTTGACTATGAAGGAATCCCTTTCCGTTGCAGAAGATTCCATGAATACAAACACATCATCAAGGATTGCAACTACAACTTGAGAGGACACAGAAATCGACGACATTTTACAGAAAACAGGAGGAGCAACGAAATGCCGACCTCCAAAGACACCATCTCTCTCTCCACGGAATCCTCTATAGGAGGCAACACAAATGAACAAGAAGCATCGTGGACTGAAGAAGTAGAAGCTCCATGCATGCAAGAAGGTAATGATTTGGCAATAGTTCCAGTCAAAAGAGAGCAACAGACATCAAAAGCAGGCTCAGAGGCCATCCCTCTTTTTCTAGTTGACAACTTTCTGGGTATGCATATTTCTATCTCCCGCCCAACTTTAGGTTTTTCAAAGGATTTTATCTTTTCTGTGTTGAATGGAGGTCTTTCCCCCCCACTCCCTTCACCCCCTCTTATCCCCTTTCCTCTTCCCCCACTCCTCCATCCGCCCCTGCCCTCTCCTTCCGTTTTCCCCTCTGTTCCTCTACTAGATCCGGAGATCGACACTATCCCCCACCCTCCTCTAGAGGACTCCTCCTCTGAAGAATCAGAAGGCTCCATTATCATATATCAACTCCGCAACAAGACTATATCCATACGAATATTAGAACACAAGGGCTTGGGACCAAACCCTAAGATCCATAAAACAAAAAAGGGGCATGGAAGAAACTCCCACTTGTACAAGGCTCGATCGAGAGCTTTGGTTGATATTACCTCCGGCCGAAAAAAATCAATCATTGGGGCGCTTAGAGCATCGAAAACCCTTGATAGGGTTCCCTTATGAAACTCCTCACCTACAATTGAAGGGGTTTGACAAGTTCCCCAAAAAAACTAGCACTAAAAAGGTTGGTCCTGACAAACCAACCAAACTTCATATTCCTACAAGAAACTCTCTCACACGAAGAATCCGTGATAAAAATGCTCACCACCCTGCTCCCAAGATGGGATTTCTTGGGTCAGAGTCCCAAAGCCATATTGGGGGGCCTAATTCTCTAATGGTGAACTCGAAAAATAAAACTCCTAAATTCCTGGGCAATGGATTCTATTTTAGGAGGAGACTTTCTCAGGGAAGGTTTTGAAAAGGGGTTCAGATTAATAAATGTCTATGGGCCACATTCAGATCAAAACACTTTCTAGGATAGCTTGTTCAGAAAAAAACTTTTGAATCCTGAATTACTAATCTTGGGAGGTGATCTAAACTTCTCTTTGGGAGAAGCAGAAAGTTGGGGACCTACAGCCCACCCAGACAGTCAAGCTACGTATTTTAGACATATGATGGACTCAAAAGGACTAATTGATGTAGCTCCACCAAAAATGTTACCCACCTGGAGAAATATGAGGACAGGAGAAGCCAGAGTAACAAAAATATTAGATCATTTTTTGATCTCTGAATCCATTGCATCACTCCCTTTTCAAATTCGTCAATAGATTGGAAGCGGAGGGGGATCATATCACTCACCTATTTGGCTCTATCTGGAAGGATCCCCCAATAAACCCACTGCCCCTTTCAAATTCAACCCCTCCTAGCAAAAAGATGAAAGTTTCCAACAACTTATCAGGACAAACTGGACCTCCATAAGAAATACCGAGGAAACTCCTGCAGGCATCCAGTTTGCGTCAGATCTCAAATTAATAAAGAAATTGGTCATCCCCTCGGCAAAAGAAAAACAGACCTCAGAAGAACAAGAATTACAAAAAATAGAGGAAAACCTCAAACTTTTTCAAGTGGACCCTGAGACATCATTTCTCTCAGATGAATCTCGGGAAACTCTAAAAAATCTAGAAGCAAGAAGAAGAACCTTACTCACGGAACAAGAGAATACCTGGAGACTGAAAAGTAGAGCTATTTGGTTGAAAAAAGGGGATGAAAACACAAAATTCTTCCGAGCATATGCAAAAGGAAGGAAATATGGAAACATAATCTAGAGTCTAAAGGATCAGGAAAGCAAACCCTGCACAACTTTTGATGAAATTGCAAACCTGGGAAAAAACCATTTTCAGTCCCTCTTTAAAGCTGTCAGGAGCACCAATATTGCAGAAATCATAAAGGTGGCCTTATACCTCCCAAGTTTTTAAACCAACCAAAGAAACCAAGACTTGTTCGTTGAAGTCACATAAAAAGAGTTAAACGAAACCCTACAAAGCTTTCAGAGGGATAAAAGTCCAGGCTATGACGGGTGGACAATTGATTTTTTCAGGGGTTTCTATGATCTGCTCAACAAATATATACTAAAGGTAATTGAAGAATCAAGAACAAACAACAGAATCCATGGACCTTTCAACTCCAATTTTATAGCCCTCATACCAAATGTAAATGATCCCTAGACCTTTGATGACTACATGCATATTTCTCTTTGTAACTGTATTTACAAGATCATCGCCAAAATCATAGCTCGCAGGCTAAAACCCCTACTTTCAAAAGCCATCTCAATGGAACAATTTGGATTTCTCGAAGGAAGACAAATTCATGAGGCAATAGGGGTTGCAAAAGAAGGCCTCCACAACCTAAAGACCACAAGATCAAAAAGAGCAATACTGAAGATTGACCTTTCAAAGGATTTTGATAGGGTAAACTGGACTTACATTCGTCTCCTGCTCACCCACTTAGGCTTTCAAGTACCCTTCATAAAATGGATAATGACCTGCATTACCTCAGTTTCCTTCGCAATACTCATCAATGGGGAAACCTCCCCTTTCTTCAATTCAGAAAGAGGACTGAGACAAGGATGTCCTCTGTCACCTCTCCTATTCCTTCTTGTAGAAGAAGGCCTAAGTAAAGCCCTAGATGCAACAACCAGAGCAGGGACTTTTCAAGGAATTTCAGTATCATCAGGACTGAAAATCACCCACTGATTATTTGTGGACGACATCCTCATTTTCTGCAATGGGAAAGTTGGAGACGCTGAAACGTTGGCAGACATCCTCATTACATTTCTCTT
This sequence comes from Picea sitchensis, assembly GCA_010110895.2. Classification (NCBI taxonomy): domain Eukaryota; kingdom Viridiplantae; phylum Streptophyta; class Pinopsida; order Pinales; family Pinaceae; genus Picea; species Picea sitchensis. The sequence goes on along the minus strand of SNQJ01S0003762.1, from coordinate 79,781 downwards.
AGCTACAGGTATGATAATAAATGAGCAAAAATCTACAATATCCACTTCTAAATTAGACGAAGAAGAAGAGGAAGTTTATCAAAGACTCTTCCCTTTCACTTTGCAACATATCTCACAAGGAATAAAATACCCGGGCTTTCAACTAAAACCAAATAGGTACAAAAAATAAGATTGGAAATGGCTGATAGAAAAAATAGAAAAAAGGCTAAACAACTTGAGCTTCAGATGGTTATCAAGAGCAGGCAGACTCACTCTAACAAAATCAGTACTAGAAGCCATCCCAGTTTATTGGATGTCATTGGCTTGGATCCCAAAAGGAATCCTGGAAAAAATCAGAAAGATCTATACATGTTTCATCTGGTCAGGGTCCGGAGAAAAGTACACACAACCCTGGTCAAAATGGGACAACATAGCCTTGCCAAAAGCCTAAGGGGGATGGGGGCTCAAAAATATTTTTCTCTTCTCAAAGGCCCTTACATCAAAAGCCTGCTGGAGACTCATCTCAGACACCAACATGTGGATGCTTGTAATAGCTCAAAAATATATCTCCCCAGATACAATTGAATATTGGATCATAATACCTCACAAAGCTTCAACAACTAGCTCGATCATCTGGAAATAAATGATCTCTTCATTTACATTGGTTGGGGACAACCTTGCATGGAAGGTGGGTAAAGGAAATCATTTATGAATAGGGACTAACCCCTGGCCAGGAAGCGACACCTCCCACATCCTGCCGGAAGACCTTACTGAACAAATCCACAGATAAGGTATCTTATATCTCTCTCATTTAGCCAACCCCCAACTACAACTTATTGGAATCAAGGCTGCAAAAATGCAAATCTCCTTAGATTCATTGGGCCTCAAGCAGATTCTTTGACAAACTACATAGATGCACTCAAAAGAAGCCACATCAGATTAACCAACAGAGAGGACGAACTAGTTTGGCAAAAAAATCCAACTGGTCTATACAACCCAAAAGTAGGGTATATAACATTAAACCTTCCATTATAACAACTTCCCAAATGGTGGTGGAAAAGCCTTTGGAAGCAAAAGTGCCCACAAAAAGCAAAACTCTTCATGTGGGCAGCTTTAAAGAATCGAATTCCAACTTGGGAGAATTTGAAAAAGCGTAAAATAGAAGGCCCTGGAAGATGCACACTTTGCAAAAATGCAAATGAAATCACTCCTCATTTACTTCTCACCTGTCCCTTCACAGTGAAAGTTTGGACTGAAAACTCAAAAAGTCTAAAACAAAAATTTTCATGGGCTGGAGATTCCATGGAATCCGCCTTGAAAACTTGGACATATACCCTAGGAAACAAAGCCTTCAAAGCACTCCCCCTCTTGTTAAGCTGGGGAATCTGGCTAGCAAGAAACTCAAAAATTTTTGAGGAAAAATCCACCCTCCCAGAAAATCTAGTATCACAAAGTCTAGCAATAATTGCTAATTTTCCACAGATTACTCCTACAAAAACCTTAAGGACCAGAGATCAAGAGTTCATAGACACCACAAAACCTTGGGCTTATTTCAATGGTGTTGCATAGAACTCTATTTGTGGAGGAGGAGCTAGCCTACACCTCTTAGAAAACCATTTTTTCCACTTAAAAATGGGACTGGGGTGGGGAACCAACAACTATGCAGAATTATTGTCCTTAAAGCTTCTACTTCTATTTGCAAAAGAAAAGGATCTACTTCATTTAAAAAAAATTGGAGACTCCATGAATGTAATAAATTGGACAAATAAAAACCAATTTTGCCATAACATTCTGCTATTTCCTATTCTGGAGGAATTTCATAGACTTTTGAACACTTTTGACAATGTGGCTATCTCACATGTATACAGGGACATAAACATGACAACAGACACACTGTCAAAGGAAGGTCTACAGCTCTTACAAGGACATTGACACATTACATAAAATAAAGGGGAAGACACAAATGCCTTCTACCACAGGCCTTTTACAGATGAACATGAACTTTCACGTTTTTGAACTCACAAAACAAAGAAACAATCGGTCACTCATACATGCGACTTGCAGATCTGCTCAGTTCTTTTTACCCAGCTTCAGATAACAACACTATTGAAGGATTCAAAACTGCTCTTTATTTCTGATAGAAAGACAGACAAAAAACACAATAGTGGTGATTCTCTCTTGTATATAAAAGACTCTTATGATCAGAAAACAATACATCCAGTTATGGATGAGTTTTTGTTTTTTTTCTCTTGGAAATAGACATGAAGAAAAGGCACTCAAATGCCTACTTATCTTCAACTATAGCACACACTTTCATAGTGTGTAGTGCTCTAGAAGCACCTACAAAATGTAATTTTGTCTTTCCCGAGGAATACAAATTATGTTTTTTTCTTTGAAAAAAAATAAATTATTTTATATTTAATTTTTATAAATTGAATTTATAAAATATTATATAATAAAATTGAAAAAAACAATTTAATTTTTAAAATTTAAATAAAATAAAATAATCAGTATTCATCATCTAAATAAATGAAAAATATATATAATAGGTATATCACTAAAATCTTACCACTATGAATTGAATTTTTTGTTATAATTATTAAATATTTAATTTAATACATATATATTTTAGAACTATTGTAAAATCACAACAAAATTATTTTATCTGAAGCAATTAATTGAAAATCAAACCAATTTAACTCCAAAGCAATTACAATATACTCTTTACTATGAATCAAATTCATTGTCATGTATACAATCATCATACAATGTAATTACGTTGAGGTGCGACGGCTAGGGTTTCCCTAGCCGCAACCCAGAAATATTGTAGGGAGATGAGCACGCATGGGCGAGAGCGAGCGCGAGCGAGAGACTCTCCATCCGGATCTGAGGAAAGGCATGCGGTGGTGGCGAGGAATGGCGTGCAAGACTCTGCTGTGTTTTGGGCATGCTTGGGCCTGCAACGAGAAGTGTGAGCACGAGGCATGGGCGAGCAGAGCCCTGTGTCGAGCAAGGTGCGCATGAACTGGGGTGAGGGATGCTCAGTGGACGGTGGAGTGAGCTACTTTAAGGGCGCGGTGGAGTGAGCTACTTCAAGGGCGAGTGGCGCTTCAAGGCGTTTCGGCGGCACTAGAGTTTCGGTGGCTCGCATGTGTGCCTCTTCAGCGCGAGCGTGACTTCAAATCGACTGGCAGCTCAGGGAAAACCTTGACGATGTCTCTGTTCTCTCTTCAAGCGCTCCTTTAAGCTTTCTTTCGCTGTGGTCCTCTCTCCTTGGAAAGAAGAGGTTTGGGCTAGAGCTTTGAGGTCCTCACTGGGGGCATGCAATGTTTTTGATAAACACTTTGAGGTCCCTTGGGGGCGTGCAGTGTTTGATAAATACTTTGAGGTCCTTTGGGGGCGAGCAACTTCTGGTTTCTTTTTTCGAATCTCTTTTTGCAGCTTGCGTGCTGACTTACATCTTTGTCTTTTTTCTGGGTCTGTTGAGTTAGTGATGAAATGTTTTTTAAAGCATGGTCTTTGGACTTGTACTGGGTTGAGCAAATTTTTTTTGAAAGTCTTGTTAGTCATGGACTGATTTTGTAAACAGATTATATTATAATTAATATAATGTGCAATTTTCTCTTGCAATTACGTTTTAAAATAACTTGAACTTTTTTTTCTAAAAAAAAATCCTAATACTTTCTATTAAAATAATAATTTGTAAAAGTGATCTTGACATATATTTAAATGTGATTTATTATAGTATATAAAAGATAATGGATATGTAGGAAGAATTGGAGGGGTATCACCTCCATTTTCGTGGTCCCCCTTCTCAAAGGGGAAGTGCTTTAATTTTTTTTATGATTTTTTCCCTAATTTGTTTATGTATCCTACAAAATGTGGAGATTTATTGTGATTAAGTTCAAATATATTATAAAAGAAAAAATGTATTTTTGTTTTAAAAAAATAGTTTCATGCTTCAAATATTTATGAATTTTTCCCTAATTTGTGTTTATGTATCCTACAAAATGTAAAGATTTATTGTAATTAAGCTCAATTATATTATAAAAAAAATAAAATTTGTTTAAAAAAATAATTTCATACTTCAAATATGTATCCTTGAAAACATTAATTTTAAATGAGAAAGCATTACATTCCATCAAGATGGTTTCATGTTACAAATATGCACCTTTGAAAACATTAATTTAAATTAAAAAGCATTGCATTTAAATAGGAAAAATAAGATTTAACATGATAATAAAATTGACATGATCAATGTTTTTTCATTTGTTTTTCATGACATCTTATTAAGGTACTTAGTAAGGCTATGTTATGTAAAACCTGAATAGGATGGATAAAAGCCTTGAGTTTTCTTAATGAGGTTGGGTTTTAGTTTCATGAAAAATCCTATAAGGCATTACCAAGAATTTTCCATCCAAGTTTATTATTATTTATATAAGATTGTTAGAGGAGTGAAACTTATAAAGAATTTGTAGTTTGTTGATGATGCCTTTCTTTTAGGAAACATGGCTATCATAATTGCTAAAAGATTTAAGAAACTAATTAATACATATATGTTATTGAGTCTAAACTAATTAATACATATATGTTATTGAGTCTAGAGGGAGGGAGAATAAAAGGAAGTGTAAAATTTTTGGTTGGAATGTTGATCCCTTCACCCTTGCCAACATTTCTATATTGAACACAATTGGAAATTAATTCACTGCCTTGGTATCTATAATGTTCCTAGAAGGTTAGGAATTCTCAGCATGGGGAATTTAATGGTTAAATCTCTAAACTTAAAGAGTGCTCATACAACACCCCTTATCTTCTCTTCCCATACATATGTGTTCCATGCTATTTGTCTTATTGAGTGTCCTCTTTGAGATTGGAAAACATGTCATATTATTCTTCTTGAAAATGGGAAAATAATCAATAAGAGGAATTGATCTTTGATATCAAATGGGAAATAAAATTATATGGATTATGAATAATCAAACCTAGTCACGAGAGATAAAATTATATGGATTATGAATAACCAAACTGTAACATCCCCATTAAAATCCCCAGTTTAATTAATGCTTATGTGGATATAATATGTGGCTACGATCAAGCGATGCAATATGCAAATTGTATCTCTATGTTTTAATAATAATATGTGATGCAAGTTGCTAAGGGGACATGGACAAGAGATGGGGGTTGAATTAATCCACAAGAGGGGAAAGTGTCTAGGATAATGGCCAAGAGAGGTCCAAGGGGGAAATACCCATGTATATTAGTTCAACCCATTTCCATAAAATTGTCATTTGTATATGAACCTTCCAATTTCTGATTGAGTGTTTCCAAAGCCAAACATTGAATACATGTAAGAGGGTGGGTGTGAGTGGTCACATCCCAGAGTTATTGGGCACATGGGGGTTGAGTACAATCAACTTGGGGAAGAGTGTGAGTCAAGAAAGGCAAGCCAAAGGGAAGAAATTTGTATGGGTGGGGACAACAGTTCTTAGACAAGAAGTTTTTGGTGCATGAGAGAAAGTAGAGAGCAAGAAAGAGAGTGTGAAGCTGGTGCATCCATGGAGGGTGAATTCTATAGCATGCTAGAATGTATTTGGAGCATTTTGGAGCTGAATTTTGAAGATACGGGTTTTCAAGCTTGAAGAGTGAACTATGGAGTTAGTTGCACTATAACAACAAGTGTTTGTTGTTGGTTTGTTGGTAGTTTTCCTAGCAGCAAGTTCCCTTGAATTCCCAGTTGAGAGATTCCTAGTTACATGTGTTAGAGAGACCCTGATAAATGAATGACACATTCCTTGGGTTAATCCTGATAAACGGATGGCACATCCCTTGGGTTATCCTTGATAAACGAATGGTGCATTCCTTAGGTTGGGTAGGTCAAGAGGAAGAGAGATGGTAGAAAAATCGGGATAGTTGTAAGAGAATATTAGTTGGGTTATGAGTTTTATGAGCTGCGAGTGGACTGTGAGAGACCACCCTTTTTTGTGGATTACTAGCCTTAGATCGGGGGTGACTGGCTGTTGAGAATTGGAACAGTCAGTCTATGGTTGGGTGGAACGTCCGTCCCAAGCAGTTGGTTGCACAACATATTCAAATGATAAGTGTTATATCTTGTTGTCGTGTTGTTTAAATATGTTATTGTTGTGCATGAACTCTGTGTATTTGATAATGATTTATGTGTTGTTGTGTGAATGATTAAGCTTCATTCATGTTAATTTCATGTGCTTTAGATGAATCTATTTTATGGTTATAGACAATCGCTAAACCAGTTTGAAATTCGTAGTTGTAAGCTACAGGAAATTGGCTAACAATGAAAGAATTACTTTAGTTAGAAGAATTTTCGTTTTTGTGTGTATTCGGCATCGTAATGTCCCTCGATTGGGTTGAGGGGACATCACAAAGTGGTATCAGAGCTCCAGTTTCTAACTAGGCCTATATGGGCCTATTAACAGAGCGCAAACTATGCATGCAAACTATTTTATAGAATGCTAGAAAGAGGATTTCTGCAAACTGTTCGAAAAAGTTATTGCAGTGAAATTAAAGGAATTTTGCAAATAATTTGGAAGAATTGAGCCCATAAATTAAATATAATAAAATCCAGTCTCTAATTGAGCACATTTGGGCTTGTAGATGACCAAAAGTTGAAGTTACAGAGTGGCCATGGCATCCATGACAATTTGAGGTGAAATTGGATAAAAGCCCCAATTTTCGCAAAGTAATTCAAGACAAATTCAATGTGTAAGAGGTGAATTTGAAGATTAGGGGGGGGGTCGAATTTGTATGTACATAACCAATTTAGTTGTATTGAAATTAATTACAAGCCCTAATGGAGGCCACATAAATAATTACGGAATTGAGCCTCTTTGGAAAATTTTGAAAATAAGCAAAATCAGAAAAAATTGGGTATTTTTCTATACAATGACATCGACATGACGTGGAGGCCACATGTCAGTTGATGTGGTATAAGAAAGACATGTACTGCCACGGTGGCAGGTACATGTTGGATGGGATGACAATTGGCAGGTGATGTGGAGCCATGTGGTAGGCCAACTGTCAGACCCATGAAACCGCGACAGACGGGTGGATGGATTTCTAAGAGTAAAAGGAATATGGGATCACCCGAACCCGCGGTAAGAAGTGGAAAATCAGCTAAGTACCAAGAGTGGATCGGTCAGACGAGGTCACAGATATAAGAGCCCAGAAAGTGTTGTAGACCTGCTACCCACAGTGAGATATGAGAAAATGACTAAGTATGGAGAATCGATCAGGTGGCTAGGAGGTCACCATGTGTCACAGATCGGACGGTCAGAGAGTGAGGGATCTAACGACTCGTGATGTATCATAGACTTGCAGAGAAAATAATGGAAAATAATCCAAGTATAAGTGCAAAGTGAGTGTGGCAGAACTAGAGGGAAGAAATTGGAGAACACGAAAGCTCAAAATGAAGAAGAGATATGACTTAGATCTATGGTTCATCCATTAAAACATATCAACGATGGAGATATAATCAAGAAATGATCGAACAGTTGCTGAGTGTTTCTACTATATTGCACGTGCTAATGAATATTCCTTCACTGTTTTTCCACCATAAATTTCATCTCGGAGCTCAGATTGGAGCAAACAAATAGTCGTTGGAAAGGTATTGAGGAGTAGAAGAGATATATCAACCCAAAATTTTGATTTGGGAAATTTATTTTCTTCAAAAGTGATAAAAGTGAATTATGTAGCAACAAAATAATGGAAATTGCAGCTTGTAATTGTTGTAACTTTTCACTCAGAACTCAAATTGAGGCATGAGGACAACCATTGGAAAGTTGTTTCGGAAAATAATGCATTTAAGGAATCCTACTTGGGAGTAGTGCATTAATTTTCCTCATAATTTAAAATGAAAAATGAGTTGTAATCTAATTGATAAATATTTTGCAATATGCTTAATTCTAACAACAAATTATTGCATGCACATTCTTGCAGAAATAGAGATATAGAAAAGAAGACTTTAGTTCCTACATGAGAACTAGAGACATGGAGGATTCTCAAGGGTTTTACAACTATGAAGAAGAAATTAGAGGTTTACATACCAGCATGGGTAATGCTGAGACTAAGTCTAATGGGAGAAGAGACAAGAAGGAGCATGTAACTATGAGAAGCTTGGAAAAAGAAGTGCAAAGCTATAGGGCCGATAATGAGAGGATCATGAAGGCTTAAGAAGATATAATTCAAAGCCTAAATATGCTACAAAAGCAATTTAACAAGGACTCTAGCACCAAGCAAGCAACTAGTGCTAGACAAGTGTTGGTTGCTTATCTGATCTATGCCTTTCACATGATTGACCCAGGTTCAGGTCTACTAGGGTTCCAACAAATCCTCCAAAACTATTGGCCCTCTTGGTAAACTAGAAGGAAACACAATACACAAAGTGCATCGCGCAGTCTCACCCGAGATAGTCTTAATGGGTGACTGCAATACTCAATTGTTTGCAGTCCAGGATTGAATGGAGATCTGTGACTGCGCTTTGTGAATTCTATATAGTTTATTAAGAAATATTTTGTCATTCACCGATCTTAGTTATCCTGCTATTCCTTATGCATGCATGCAAATCAAGAGATCTAACTACTTCATCAAAGCATTTATATAATATTTAACCATTAACAACAAAGATATAACCAATAATAATCCCGCACAACACATGAATTACTGTGGTTCACCCCCTCCTGGGCTACGTCCACAAAGAATTAGCTTTATGGCTCTATTATTATAGTTCTGTCATGCATGGTGTCACGTGCACTATAAATCCGTTCATACATTCATCAAATAGACTCCACGACCTTTACGAGGCTGACTAGATCGCACCAGGCTCCTCAGCCTGCGATCTAACCCTCAAGGTCTAGTCACTTTTCCCTCCCACAACTCAATAACTTACAAAAAGGTATCAGATCATATTTGTGTCATAGACCTCTTACTCTATATCATGCGAGTAACTCACGAAAATCATAAAAGAAACCGATCCCCCCTCCTAGACCTCCTAGGTGTCTATTTATGTCTATTCTTGGCTCATCGACCGTTACATTCTCTTACCAAAACCATAACCTAATTAGGTCTTCTTGCATCCTGGCCTTGCACGCTTTTCTCCTCTGCATGCGCATTTTCTTCTGCTACTTTTTTGTTAGTTGTCTTTCTTTCCCTTCTTCTTGCATGCATGCCTCACATGCTTTTCTGCCAACTGTCTCACCTCCACATCGTGCCTATTCCCCAAAATGGGCCTGTGCCCAACAACCCCCCAACACTTACATCGTGACTCATCCCGAGTCACTACTTGACTTATTCCACTGTCACTGCTTGCCTCTTGCTTCAGACACTGCCTGCTGCAATGCGTCATACATCTCCGTTATGCGTTGGCACTGTTGTTGAGCCTGAATTCTCTTGTCAGCCATACTAGTGACCACCTGCTCCATGATGGGAGACTGTAAAATCTCGCCTCCCTCGACCCCGATCTGCTCAATGCTCTTCTTCGCTGCGTTGCTCTCCATGACCAACTGCTCTGCCTTTTCTTGCAGGGGTTCCAACAACACCTGTCTAGCTATCCTCTATGATTGCTCCACTTTATCTTCCAATCGCAGAGCCTTTAATTCAGTGGTGGTCTTGATCTTCTCCAACAGTGACACTATTTTTTGTCGCTGCTTCACTTCCGCCATTGCTGCGTGGATCTTGGCTTCCTTCTCTTGTAGCTCCTGGAGGCTCCCATCCTCTAGTAGGTGAGTCCAGAGCTGCGTGCTCTTCTATAACAACGTCATGACTATCTGAATACTTTGGCCTATGCCCTCAACAACTGTTGTCGCCTCCTGTTCCTGCTGCGCTCTAACTTCTAGAGGAGTAGTGGGTGTGACACGCTCTTCCAACTCTTTGATTTTCTCCTTATACTCCTGGATAGTCTGCTATATCGTGCACAACTTCTCTCTAGATGAACCTTCCTTGTTTCTTGTGCTTTCGAGAATTGTTTGAAACAACATGTGGATTTGCTGCACCATCTCCTCCACTTTTTGCTTCGCTTTCTCTTTCTGCTGCGCCTCAAGGTTGAGGGATTCCTTCATCGAGATAGTCTCTATTTGGGATATCTATAAGTTCGTGGCTTTGTGGCGCTGAGCCCGTGGCCTGTTCGGTTTGTCGTTTCCCTTTCCCCCTCGAATTATCAAACTCAGTTCTTTCGGGGTCCTCTTCCATCGGTCTGGCTTCATGTGTTGGGTTTTGCTCCTCTTCTACTGTCACCCAGTTTGTTTCATACTCCGGTGTGTGGAGTTCATCCACATCCCCTACTACAAGTGCCTCTTGCTCCCTTGCATTTGTCGCACGAGTGTGTGTTCCTGTCGGCCCTGCTTGGGTCTCCAACTCATGGAGGTGACATTTCGATGGGGTCTAGGCTCAAAATCTATGAACTTGACCATTGCTCGGTCGAATTAACGCTCTGGCTCTTTTCCACTCGGCATTATGTTCTCTCCTTAGAAATTGACACAATGAATGGCTTTCCCCCCCTTTTTTCGACTTAATAGCGAGACAACGAAGTGACAATTGTTCTGCACTAACAATTGTCCCTTTTTTACTTTTGGTGATGTGTCCTGCGCATGGTACCATTGTACATGTTGATTGTTGTCCTTTGCATCTTGTCTTCGAACTTTTCCCCTTTTTGTCACGCTACGGTCGTTACTTATGTGTATGGGTTGTCGCAATTCCAACTGTCGCTACCAGTTAGCGCTTGTTTTCCACAACTATCTTTTTTCGAATTGTCGCGTTGTCTGTTCGTGTAATGATCCCAAGCCAAATCTTTTCTTGGAATCACTAACTACTATTGATCTATTGATGTGAAGGTATTGATTGAGTTATTAAGTGCATACAAGATTCATCAACACATGAAGATCACAATGTATTCAAGATGTAGAAGCACAAGCAAAGATATGACCTTTTTATTATGAGCAATGTAAGATCAATACAATAGATGGTCGATCTGGCATAAACCTC
>SNQJ01S0003762.1:36063-52690 GCA_010110895.2 Picea sitchensis | reverse complement strand
GGGCGAGGTAGAGGCTGGTGGGGAAACGACGGCTTCAAGATGAGCTTTGGAGCGAAGCCCAGGGAATTTCCATGGCTATCAAACCATTCAACTCTACAGGCATACAAAGAAGACAAGGGAGGTAAATCTGGTGTAGTGTCCCGTTTAGGAGGGTGGTCCGGAGAGGTGGCACAATTTGAGGCATGGGGGAGCTCCAGGGTGGAGGCATGAGCAGAGTCCCGAGGCAAGATTTGAAGAGACTACTTGCCATGACCCCTCGAGCCTCTGTCTCTTGTTGCATACCAGGTCGCCCCCCTCTTAGATTTACCCCGAAGGCGAGGCATCGAGATATACATCGAGAACCAGAGGTGGAGCTTGAGGCAACTGTTGAGCGAAGGAGAGGGTTTGAGCCAGAACCAAGAGCAAATGCAGACTAAAGGATGAGTGCGAGGCGCGAGAGGCCGAGAGCGCCAAAGACGGTGGAAGGGCGGACGGAACTCGAACCAGAGGCAAAGAAGTAAGCAGTCTGGAGGAAGAGGGAAAAATGTGGGAGCCCGATAGCTCAAATGAGCCACGACTTTCTAGAATTCAGGCCTAAAACCACTAAACCGGGTGAGGTGATGGGACTAGGTCTGCATCCAACCCATTACACTTACCGATCTCGCGAACTGGAGCACCATAACATTAAACTGAGTCGAGTGCAATTGAATTATGGGGTGCGTCAAATGAGGTTTTAATTGCATGGAGAAAAGGCAGAGGTGAGTGCGGGCTGAGTTGGCGCGAGGTGGCGAGAGTTGTGGCCAAGTGTCCGCTCAGCTGGCCATCGACTCGTTGTTTCCGATAGCATCGCATCTGTGGATTATTATTAATAATAATAATTTAAATAAATAAATGAAAATATCAAGGGGCACGTACCTCTTCACCTTGTGACAAGTCAATGTTATAAGTAAACCGTCACGAGGGTGATTGTAACATCATCTATTATTCATTTATCAATCAATTATAAAATTCAGAAATATTATATCTACAAATTAAATAACAAGCTTACTTGTTACAGTGGTACCAGAGCCAATCCTTGGCCATTGTGGATAAAATCGACATGCTGCAAACCCATACAAATTGTTGTTGTTTGTACCTGTAATCATTGTCAAATTCAGAGCCAATCATTCTATGCCTTTCGCTGTCAAATCATCTTGTCCGTACAAATCCGCAGCTGCTCTGCATCATCTCCCTTGAACTGTTGTTGTTTTCCACTGTCAATTATGTCTGCTACCTCTGTCAAATTATGTCGTACGCTACCGTACGCCCATGTTCCGCCCTGCTCCGTTGTCCCTATCCCATACAATTGGTGATTGTACCTATCATTGTTCCTATCCTGTATGATTGGCGGTTGTATCTATCATTGTTCTTATCCCATACGATTGGCAGCTATACCTATCGTTGTCCCTATCCACTGTCCAATCTCCAACTCATCGCTCCCTTATTCTAACCAATCGTGTCTTTTCCCTAAGTCACGACCTTCTAAAAATCGGGCCCTTAGGATCTCATTTAACCATTTATAAATTTTATTAAAAGTTACTTTATAAAGTAACTTTAATTTATGAAGTCACAACCTTTTATTTTTTTTTAAGTTCACCAAATTCCAAAAAAAAATGGCAACTTATTAATTGATTAATTAAATATCACAACTTTAACTTTATATACATATAAAATAAAAGTTATAAAAATATGTATATATTATTTTAAAATAAAAATATGGAAGGAAGTAGGGAAAAAAACGAGGAGCCACAGGAAGACATTAACTGTCATAAAAGTGAAATCAACAGCGCTAAATATCGTCTCGGTAAAGTTGATAAGAGTTAGGAGGAATTTGGCTAAGTACAAAAAACACTATTGGAAAAAAATGATAAATTATTACAAGAAGAAGACAAAATTGGCACGTTAATAAACACGTCAGAGGAGCGATGGAATAGTTATTTAAGAACGAGGGGTGACGACAAGGGCGAGAGTACAAGGAAGCTTAATGAACAAATCGAGGGAATTAATCAATTAACCAAACGAGTGGACGCATTATTTGTAGAACCCTTAGACTTTCAAAGACCATCACATAGTTTTGGATCGCAAAATTTAGAGGATCGGGGACACCAAGAAATACTAGAGATAATTTTTTCAAGAAATGCACACAAATTTCAAGATACAGATTACCAGAAGTTTAAAAAGGAGTTACCGAAATATGACGACAAGGACCATAGATGAGTTGTTGTCTGGACCAACAAAATGGATGGTATTTTTGAATTAAACCCTCCGCTGGGTGAAAGAGAAAAAATAATGACAACATCTAATAGTTTAGAAGGAGAAGCTTATGATTGGTACCGATGGTGGTCCAGAAAGTGTGACGCTCATTCTTTCCATTCGTAAGGCTTTAAAATTGCCCTACTAAAAAGGTTCCATGACGAAGAGGACGATGACCTATATAACAAGTTCGTGCACAAGGATGATTTTAAGGATGTAAATCGATATTAAAATGTAGAAACGTGGGCTAATATTACTAGTCCTTAATATGCAAAATGTAAAATGTTTGGTGATAGTTTTGTAAAAATATTCAAATTTCTAAGGATTTTATATAGTTTCTATAAAATCTTGGCGATTTGTAAGGTAAAACAATTTTATTCTATGGAATTTGGGCGAATCATTTTTAGAAAAAATGGAAATTGGTGAATCTTTTTTTGGGAAAAACCATGGAAAATTAGCCCATTTGTGAAATTTAGCCCCTAAAATCATCTATGTTCGTGCATCTTAAACCTAAAGGAAGCGTAAATGACTATACACACGAATGGAAGGTATTGGGAACAAGGCAGAGTGGATTCACTAATGAACAATTGCTAAAAATGTATATTTGTGGGTTGAAAGATTATATCCATAGCGAAATAAAACTATGGAATCCTAAATCTATTGAGGATGCTAGACAGGGGACAAAACTAATTGAACTTAAAGACAAGCTCAATAGGCCATCATTCGCAAGTCTAGAAACATCAAACATATATTCAAATGAAAAACCAAATAAGTACTCTTCAGACAAGTCTAACCCAGATAAGAAAGGGGTGAACAAATGTAGATATTGTGGAGACAATTGGTTTTCAGGGCACATATGCGATAATAAAAAATTATGTACTTGTAAAGCGTAGAAAGAATCGAACACATCCAGTAGTGAATCAGAGAGAGGAAACAAGAAGAAAAACAATTGTCGTAAGTGTGGAGAAAATTGGACACCAGGGCACAGATGTGAGGACAAGTCATTATGATACTTTAGAATAGTGGATGGGAAGCAAGTAGAAGTCTCGGAAACAGAGGAAGAAATCACTATAACATACAACGCAGATTCTGATCATGATGAAATACCGCAAAAAACATCACTAGTTTCAATCTCACGTGTCCAAAAAAATCGAAATGAAGAAAACAAACTTCAAAGAGAGAAAATTACTCTAAAAAACTAAATACACCAACCAATTGAAAAATATATACCGCCACATCTTAGAAAGGATAAGAACCAATCTCCAAGAAAAGAAGAAAGCAAACCTATAGTTCCCTTGGCAACCATGACATAAAAACCACAACCTAGGACCCTAAAGCTTAAGGGGTTCATAAAAGATAGAAATATAACAATACTCATAGATTCTGGCAATAATCACAACTGTATAGACATTGATGTCGTAAAAAAACTAAACTATTTCATATACCCCACCAGGAACCTCATCATTAAGGTTGTTGATGGACAAGGGATCAAAGAGGTTGGAAAATGTCATAAAATCTCAGTTCAAATACAAGAACTAGAACTACACATAGGATTCTACGCTCTACCACTCAAAGGAATGGATATGGTACTAGGTGCAGAATGGTTGATACAATTGGGGAGTTATGCCACAAACCTTGAAGAACAATTCATGAATTTAATTGGCAAGGTCAACACTGTAAATTATATGGTGTCGAAGGGTCCACTCTCAAGAAGAATCAATTACCACCAACAGATAAACAAAAAAAAAAAAAATTTCATTTCAGTACAGAAAGATGCTCAACTAGAGAGAATCCTATTTTACCCTTGCTTTGAGGACAAAGCAAAATCTTAAGGGGGATGGCATGTTACAAACATAAAGACATAAAATAATAATAATATAAATACTAAAGACGTAATAATAATAATAATAATTTAAATAAATAGATGAAAAGATCAAGAGGCACATACCTCTTCATCAAGAGGCATGTACCTCTTCAACTCGTGACCAATCAATGCTATAAGTAAACCATCACAAGGGTGATTGTAACATCATCTATTATTCATTTATCAATCAATTATAAAATTCAGAAATATTATGTCTACAAATTAAATAACAAGCTTACTTGTTACATGTGCCATCCTGTTCTCTAGAGCGACCATGAACCAGACTGCAAACCTATACTGAAAAACTCAAATAATATCATATCGCCTCCCACATTGGTCATCATTCTGAATGCACCCCCGCTTCCCCTCGACATAACATTATCGCCTTGTGTTTCCTTGGTCCTTCTTCCACTCAAGGCACCATTCCTGAGCATTAAATCAGAGGTCTGTTCACTGTACCTCTCCCCCATGCCACCATTTAACACAATCAACTCAGTACAAGGTCTAGAGAGGTTCATACCTCTCCCTATCGTCTCCATCTTCATCCCCTCGTGGCTGGGGATTACAAAACTCTTCGTGCCTTGATTGTCCCTTAATGCATGGTAGAGTGGAAAGCCTGACACGATGCATGTGCATTTGTGACCCCACCTATCGACAACCCATACAGGTGGTCCATCAAATTCTTATTACTTAAATGCCTTGCACCTACATTATACTATAAACTAGATTATCCTCATCTATATTTTAACAAGTGCAACACCGCTTGTTATACTACCTCCTAAGTGGGATACATATATGCCTACCTATGCGATACGAGCATGGATGATGTCGTGGCCATAATAACTCCCGATGACCGAATAGTTAACTACAAGACATGGAGAAAGGCGTATGATATTAGGAAACAGTTGACGGACAACCCAATTCCAATGCAACATAATGAAGTAAACCTTCCCGTGGGCAAGGTCTTTGTTAAGTACCTATACCAGATCTGAAAATATACTTCAATAAAACAAGGAATAAACCATAAACCATTCACTATAACATGAACACAAGAAATAGAGAAAACCCTTGAGGTAGGGTAACACCATATATTAATCCTTAATGAAGAATAACACTCCTCAAACAATGCTTGATACATTTACCATATTCTTCACTATGTTTCATTACATTGCCTACACTTCTTTATATAGATCTCTCTATCTCCTAGGAACCTTCTAGAAAGCCTTCTCACATTTATTACATTTAACTACCACAATGAGCCTTTATTAATATAGTGGACCTAGTCCACCTTACATTGAATGCCCACATTCTCATATATTAAATGACTTCCACTAATAATACATAACCACATTCTCATTGGGTACCTCCCTAGGTACTCCATATTACCTCCCTAGGTATACTACATTCCATTCCCCTTCACATGTTTCGTCCTCGAAACATGAGAAAAAACCATACAATATGATCGACTAAGAAATGTAGCCAACTGGTACCAAGTACGACCATTCATCCATCCCAATGGAAGTCGAACATGATGTCCATCTGCTACCTTGCCACCCTGATCTTGCTTTGCATCATGTCAGGGTTGCCATGGGATTGTTTCTGTAGCATGATCTCCTCCCGTAGTGTCGGCAGTCCTCCATGCACTTCTTGATCGGTTTCCTGTCTGGTGCCTTGTTGGTGCATAAATGTGTTGATGCACACGCCCTTGCCTTGATGACTGCTATGTCTCTATATGTTGTGGATGGATATATACAACAACTGTAGGAATCTGTTATTTTTTCTTCAAATTTTTAACACTTTATTCCTTTGAGTCGATGATCTCAGCTTCTTGATTATGTCCTTCCTGTAGTTTTTCTTCATCTCCTTCTGTAGACTCTGCCTCTGATTCAACTTCAGACTCAACAATAATTTCTTTGCTAGCTTCCATGGGCCCATATTTCTTACTAAGAGACGCATCCTACAATGCAATTTTCTTTTTCTTGTACCACGACTTCAAAAACTTCTTTTGCACATTAATATTAATGGTACCCACTGATTATATCCAAGGATATCCCAAAACAATATCCACTTCATCCATATCCATAACATAAAAATCTAAATGCAACACATATTTATCCATACTAACCTTCAAATATTTAAAAAATTGAACATTTTTACCCTCAACATGTGTGCTTTGGATATTCTTGGCATGAATTTGCAATCTATTAACCAACTGAACATTGATAAAATTCGGTTGGCAACCAGGGTTAATAGAAATAATGACATTTTCTTTGTGAATACAACCATGAACATGTAATATAGATTTGCCACCTGAAAATAAACTCTTGTTTCTCCCTTTAGCAGCATGAGACCATTTATCTAAAAGAAATTTTTTAAGTGCTTCATCAGAAAGTGCCATCAATTGACTATATTTATGTGATTGCCATCAAATGATTACATCATCTTTTAAATAACACGATACCCAATGTTTCCAATCCTCTTTCGAAAATGACTTCAAGTATTTTATAAATTCTTCAATATTAGGCCCATCATTTTTTCTAGTAAAAAACATCTTTTTTGGGATAAATCTTGAACAAAAACTAGGATTAAAAATAACTTACTGCAGAAAATCGCGGTTTTTTTTTTTCTGGAAAAACCCTGAAAAACTGCTGAATTTAAAATGCTCATAACTTCACTTCCCGAACTCTGTTTTGACCGATTGTTTTTTTGAAATTTGGTATTTTTCCGAGAGGAATTCAAATAAGTAATTTTTTTTTCCAAATTAAGCTCATAAAACTTCATATCTGAACCTGAAGTGCGTCACCCTCTTTTTCTTCCCCAGAAAAATTGTGCAAAAAGAGCAAAAAATTCTTCCATTCTTTGGCCAAGGAAAGTGCTATGATACCAATTGTTAAGTACCTATACCAGATCTGCAAATATACTTCAATAAGACCAAGAATAAACCATAAACCATTCACCATAACATGAACACAAGAAGTAGAGAAAACCCTTGAGGTAGGGTAACACCATATATTAATCCTTAAGGAAGGATAACACTCCTCAAACAATGCTTGATACATTTACCATATTCTTCACTATGTTTCATTACATTGCCTACACTTCTTTATATAGCTCTCTCGATCTCTTAGGAACCTTCTCACATTTAACTACCATAATGAACCTTTATTAATATAATGTACCTCCACCTTACATTAAATGCCCACATTCTCATATATTAAATGACTTCCACTAATAATACATAACCACATTCCCATTGGGTACCTCCCTGGGTATACTACAGTCTTACCTATGACTTCCATCTTTAGGAGGAGGTAAACATAACCTTCCTTGAGCGTGCGTATTATTATAGAAGTGAAGCTAATAAAAAGTTGGCAACTACCAAGGACCGACTATTCTCCTCCACCGTAAAGAAGTGAAAAGGAAGAGGTGCGACTTGGGTGGGATAGTTAATCAAAAGTCAAATTTAGGCGGCAAATAATAAGTTAGTTGTGGCCTCCCACAACCATTAATAGTTGTTCAAGACAATTTCTTTGTTTTCATAACATATTAAACCCCAAGACAAAAAAAGGGAAGGGATGAAACACACATAGAAAGAAAGAAGCAATCCCTATATGATCGAAGCCAATGGAGTACGAGTTAATATGTCACAAGCATTAATAATTGTTTAAGACTGTTGAATTATCCGTGACATTTCGATTTGTAGAAAAGGTTGGGATTATAATAGACTAATAAGCTAATATAGGCTTCCAAGTCGAAGAACCACATATACACGTAGTTGGATTACCATAGAAGACCTTTACATCGAGGCTCATGATAACATCGACATGTGCACATAATACATATATATGGTACGATGAAGTTGCTATCTATTGCCCCGACGTGATATGACCGACCCAAGTTTTGATATGGAGAAGGAACGACAAGGAACACAACATGAACATACTACTTATAGTCGATGGAAGGAAGCTCGTCATTTAGTGGCCACTCGAAAAAGCGCGTAAGCATGAAGATATCACAAGCAAGATGAATTATTAATTTTGCAATTAATGTTAAACCTTGAACCACTTGAAGACTACAACAACACTTTAAACTTATTAACCAATCATGTATAAAAAAATATTTTTTTATTAGATTAAAAAGTAAAATTTTCCGTTTGTTAAGTTACACATTAGATTTGAACAAATTTTTTACTTCAAAACAAAACTTAGTGAGTTCAATGAATTCTCTGGTAGCATAAAACTCAATTATGGTTGTAGGCCCCTTTATCCAATGTTTTCTGATGATTTAGCCATTGGTTTTTTTGATGGTTCTTTCTCTCTAGATGGAGCAATATGTGCATGTGGTGCAATTCTTAAACTTCTAGATGGCGTGGTTTTCCTTCTCAGATTAAATGTTAGAAGTGGTACAAACTCAAAGGTTGAGTTGTTAGGTCTTTGGGTGTTGTTAATTTTTGCTTGAGTTCGGATGATAGATCAATTTCAGGTAGTTGGTGATTCAAAACTGATGATAGATTGGGCGTTGAACAAATGTTCTTTTAAGGCGACAACTTTGGTATTTTGGCAGCGGAGAATTTGTTCTTTGAAAGAAGAATTCCCAGGTTGGAATTTTTCCACATTTACAGGGAATTTAATATGGGAGCGGATAGATTGGCTTCTCAAGCTTCTTCTTTGGAAGTAGGAAAGATATTTGTTCAACATCATGTGGGTGGAGTGGTTCAAAATGAATTTGTCATTCCTCTCTTCTAATTTTTCTGCTTTGAATAGCGTTGTTCTCAGTTTTTTGACATATGTCTAGGGGTGAACTTTGTTTATGAGGTTCTTTCTGTGCATGCTAGTACTCTCTATTTTATATGCGAAGTTGTAGTTTTTTGTTTTCAGAAGAAGGCTCTGATGTCTCTTTAGAGACCATGATTGTAATGTTTTTTTTATATTCTAATGGAACATAAATACTTTTTTCGTGGGTCGAAAAAAGAAATATGAAATAAATACACAAATATAATAATACAAAAATAGTAACTTAATTTATAAACAAACGTACTCTTTTTTGATAAAAATAATATTTCAAAATTGACAAAACTTTTCCATCGTGATTAAGTAAAATTTTGTTCATAAAACTTTAACCAAAATTTTCAACCCATTCTAAAAACATAGCCATCACCATTAGAACAAGGTTACTAGGTAGCATATACCTGCCCGATCTAATAATGAAAGTATTGTTTAAGGAGATAGGGAGAGAATGAGTGGGCATATGGTAGAAATATTTATTACATTTACATTGGGGGAAGTGAAGGCAACAATAAGACTTCAAAGGTTTTGGCCAATAAGATATAAGATAAATGAGATTTAAAATTTAAAATTAATCATTATTTTTTAAGACTTTAGATAAAGAGGTGTATATTTTATGATCAACCATAAATTAATAGAAAGTCAAATCTAACTCAACACTATATACTATGACTATGTACAGATATAATAAGAGGTGGAAGGGGTGAACCAATCAGTAAATAAATAAATGCATTTTACTGTATAAGAAAAATATTAAAAAAAATGGGAAAGTAAAACTAAGGAAAAACGATAAAATTTAAAATAAAAAATGATATAAGAGAAAATTGTGGATGAATGATGAAATTTAGATTGAACCCCATTCTAATAGGTAATCAACCGCAAACTGATAGCTATATAAAAAACAGATGAAAAAACAATATGTCCCATAAACTATTTTTAACCTCGTGAACGTTAAAAATACTTTCTTACCTTCTTTTTTTTTTTTTTCTATACACACTGCCGAAATAACCCAAAATCTTACAGTTGAAAAACAAATAAAGCCCTAACAATGACTCGCCCAAACAAAATTGTATTTGCCCACGAAGTGATGGTCTCCTGTTACTAAACAAAACCAAAACCACCACGTGAGAGAGAAACACAAACAAAGACACGCTGTACCCAAATCCCCCGCAAAATACGTTTTGACCGTTCGACGAGTACAGCCGTTCTGTAATGTCAGCGTTGAACTACTTCAAGGTTACGAGTTCAACCCCACACAGCGGTGGACAGAAAGGAGAATGGGAACACAGGAAGAAATAGAGCAACGGCAGCATCAGGCGGGTAAAGTAACGGTGAGAATTCCGTCGTATCAAGAGGTTTTGGAGAAATCTCAGGCGCGGACTCTTCCTTCTCTCTTTTGCTCTTCTTCCTCTTCCAACAACAACAACCCACCGGCATCGGTCTCATCATTCAGCGAAGCTTTTTCCTTCGTGAAAAATACTGAATTTTACACACCACCGCCTCCGCCTCCGCCTCCCCAGTCCTCCTCAAATGAGGAGGGAACAGCTTCAAACGCTTCGGGGTAAGTATTAATTTTTATCTTATTAGCTCCAAGATAATTTAGCCAAAAACTTTACCCAATGGATTCATGTTAGGTTTTCTTAAGCGTTTGTGTGAATTCTCGAAAGCTCTAGTAATATTGCAGAATAGAGTGTTCACAAGTTTAATCAAGAAAATGGTCATTCATTTAATTGAAGAAATTGTCGTTTTCTATTAAGAAAAATAATTTCTCATTTCATGCTTATAAATGGAGGAAATGGAGAAATCTTCGTATGATGTTATACTGCAAATAACATACCTGGAAAATGAGTTTTGAAAGTGTTAATAAGATGGCCAAATTTTTCTGAGCTTTTCAGCGTGGTTTCCTTGAGTAGGAAAATTGCACCCGCTACGGTCACTCAGGGACGCAACGCGATTATTGTCAGCCGCAGACAGGTATGCAACCTCGGCAACCTTCCCATGTGATAGAGGTCTAGGTTTCGCTAGGCTGACAAGATTTACATTCATTGCATCCGGGGTTGAAGTTTGTCTCCCTATCCCCACCAGGGTTGTAATTTGAATTCAGTTTTATCGGTGAAACAATTTTTTTTAGACGTTTTGGGTCTACATATTACCCTTCAAACAACGGTATCTCTAAAAGTGTGCCCTTCAACAATGAAGTTTTGATGAGAAACTAACTCTTCAGTACTGAAATTTATGTTAAAGATTTTGGTTGGTGATCCTATTTTTGTAAGGATGTCCCTATTTCTATGGATGTAGGGAACATCAAATGCCTCCTCCCTTCCCTCTTAATTATAAGTTGTCTCAAGATGTCTCCTGCACTTCTACACAACTTTCACACCAAAGAGTTTATGAACTGCTTGAAGATTAATTTTTACAGTAATTTCTGGTCCCTGGAATTACTAACAAAACAGGAATTCACACAATTTATTTTCATTGCATTTAATGGAACAATTCTCCACCTAGAGAATTCTGAAACTAGAAAGGCCGATCATATGAAAAAACAAATAAAAAAAACACATCAACAGACAAGAAAATAAAAACAAATAAAAAACACACCAACAGACAAGAAAAGAGCGACCACTAAAATCAACTCCCAAATTTAAAATCTGACCTTAGCTTCCTTTGCTTTGAGCAGGAAAGTTTCCAACTGTGTTCAACGATCAAGTAAAGAGAAAGGCCCCTGATATGAATATTAAAATAGAGATAAAAAAAACAAGAAAAAGGGAGACGCAATAAGCCCCACCTGACAGACTTAAAATCACCTCTAAACTGGATAAAAGTTGGCACCGGCTTTCATGCTAGTTATAGTCCTGTGAATATGGAAAGATATTATTTTGAGAGCTGGTCGAACCTAAAGAATTTTCAGTTGTGCTCAAGGAAGAAAAGGCCTCAAAATGTATAAGAGTTGAAATGGGCTTTCATGCTACTGAGAATTCAGTGGTTATGGAAAGATATTTTTTCAAGAGCTGATCGATATTATTTCTTTGGGTCTCCACCTGAAGAAGTTTCAGGTATATTCAAGGTTAAAGGAAGGAAAGGCCCCTATATGCATAAAAATACACATAGGCTGGTCAATATTATTTCTTGAGATCTCCACTTGATGAATTTTCAGCTGTATTCAAAGTTAAAGGAAGAAAAGGCCTCTAGATGTATAAAAATTGACATCATCTTTCATGAGAGCTGCCCAATATTAGTTGGAGTCTCCAACTGAAAAATTTTCAGCTGTATTCGAGGTTTAAGGAAGAAAAGGCCTCTAAATGCATAAAAATAGACATCGGCTAAAAATAGACAAACTCCTAATAGTTCAATGAATATGCAAGGATATTATTTTGAAAACTGGTCCATAATATTTCTTCAATCTCCACCTTAAGAATTTTCAGATGTAATAGTGGTTCAAGGAGGAAAAGGTTTCTAAATGCCCAATGATATTTTGTCGAGAATTTTAGATATTATTTATTTCAATGTCACAAAATTCCCTGCGACAAGCACACTAAAGAGACAATAAAATAATACTTCATGATAATTACCAGTTCGTTTTCGAATTCAATTGCAGCGGTTTGATAGCTCAATTTCTTTCCCGGGCTACTGTCGCAAAAAACAACACAGATGGTCTTCAATCTAGACGTCCTTTGTTCGTCTCCATTGCTCTCCTCTCTTTCTGACCTCTCACGGGCTATTGCTGAAGAAAACAACGCAGTTGGTCTTCAATATAGACATCCTCTGTTCAAACCCTGTCCCCGTCTCCATTGCTCTCCTCTCTTTCTGACCTCTCACAGGCTACTGTTGCAGAAAACAACGCAGTCGATCTTCAATCTAGACATTCTCTGTTCGAACCTCGTCCCTGTCTCCATCACTCTCCTCTCTTTCTGACCTCTCAATTATCTTAGTGCACCATCTGGACTTGGGGGTAGGTCGAGGAGTTACTCCTCATTACCTACCACCCCTACCATCCATTTGGACTGTTGGACATGACATATCAATCCTGTTAAAGTTTGCAACAGAGTGAGTCATTCTCCAAGACTGCCTTGTGTAGGCTGACTTGAGACTTGGAGAAGAGCCTTATTTGAAACAAGACAAAAAGTCTTGTGAGCTTTGTATAAGCAAAAGCCAAGACAAGAGTATACTGCTGATCAGTCTTATTTGTGACAAGACTGAGTGACCTCATGTGTTGAGGTATTGCCTTGTGTAGGAAAAAGTGGTGTGTGAGGTTCTCCTAGGCCAAGCAATTGGCCATGAGTGGAGAACCAGATGGTCACATCCTGAGACAACTGATCTTTCTTATACGTAAGATGCAAATGATGTATATGTGATGAGCTAGTATGATGGCACGTGAGACCATGGCTGCCATGAAAAACTTGTGATTGTTGGAAGAAAGAAGAAGAGCCGAGCCTGTAGCAAAGACGAGTTGTCAAGTCAAGTCATAAAGTCGAGTCATGCAAACTCAATTGCAAAACAAAGTCGAGTTGTCAAGTTGTGTCATGCAAAGTCGAGTTGCAAATCAAGACGAATTGCAAAGTTGAGTTGTCAAGTTCGAGTTGTCAAAGTCGAGTCATGCAAAGACTATTGTAAAGCTGAGTTGTTAAGTTAAAGTTACAAAGTCTGCATGTAAAGTCGAGTTGGTAAGTTGAGTTACTAAGACGAGTTATCTTAGTTAATTCAAGTGATGAAGATGAGTTCCATAGCGAGTTATGGAGAGATAATTATTATTAATAGAATTCCTCAGCGCTTGACAAAGATATTTTTTTGAATACTCGTTGAAGACAGAACGAAGAAGGAAGCTCTGCTGCTTGTGGGATCTTTGCAGCAAGCACAGTTTGCTTTTAGGTTTCGGGCTGCGAACTTCTACCAGAATTTGAGCTAGCTTTAAAGCTAGATGTGGACAACAAACTCTCATGGTTGTAAGCTTGTGTGGCTGTGGTAAATTTGTATCTGCTCTTAGCTCATTCATTTGCTAATAAGAAAGATCATTTGCTGGTTTTTTCTCTCAAGCTCGAGAGTATTTTTCCAGGGTAAAATCCTCGTGTTATCGTGCATGCTTCTATTCTATTTCTGTTCATGTATCTCTGCGTATTCACTGTGAAGAAATTATAAATCAGCAAGAGGTATTTTTAAGAAATATTACAGATCTGAACTATATTTAAATTAAACAAATCCAAACTCATATCAATCCAAGCTCCAACAATGCATAACCATACTGTGAAACTAATGATGTTTTATGCAATTATAAGCCGTAATAAATACGTTCTCACGATTTCGATGCCGGTTACCGGAGATGGCAACCACAAAAATTTAAACGTAAAATATGGCCAAAATGCCCCATGATGGGCAATTTGCCTGTCAAATTCCAACCTTATCACCCACTTCAATAAAAATGCAAAGGGCTGAAAACTCACATTGCACTTCACTTCACAGTTTACAACTTATAAATTATTTTCGTAGATTATATTTTTATTTTTTTGACTTACAATATTCATATAAATATATTCCTACTGTAAATATGTATCTTTGATGGCCAACATTTTCAATTGCACCCCAAAGAAAACATCTTCCAGAAAATATCACCTGTTTTTTTATGGCAAAAACTTCAACAAATGTACATACAGCTGGAAATTTTCAACTATGATAGAAGCTATAGTTTCAAACACATTGTATAAGACTAATTGTTAGATGAAGTGACTATCCAAATTTTTGAAGCCTGGCCCTATCTTTTTTTTTAAACATAAATAGATAGTATTTTGTATTAAAAATAGGTTGCAGCCGAGCTGGTCAGCATAGTAATTTAAAAATGATGCTGTCTTTTAAAACAAAACTCAGCATAACCATCAAGTAGTATGAGTCTGGAAGAGAAAAGTCTATATCATCTTTCGCAGAGGATTTCTAAAAGTTTCTATCGGTATAAACTCTAAAAAAGATACCTAAAATCAGAACTGTTCTACATAACATAGACCTGATAGTAGATACTAATAAAAGACATGCTTGCTGCACGTCTCATCTTGAGCAGCATTAGTAGGCTGCGATTCCTGATTGCCCAAGTCCATGTCTTCTAGCATTTGATGGACTGTTTCCTTTTATTTGGGTTCATCAGGGACATAATTCATTGACATTCTAAAATTAGAAGCAGCAGATTGAGAGCCCTTATTAAGATTGCAGACCATATTTCTCAGCATTGAACATTCTGCTTCCAAGACCTGAATTTTCCTTTTTTGTTGGAGGATGGTTTCCACAATCACTGCATTTTGAGAAATGCATTGGTGCTCTTTTTCATGGACCTTAGTTGTTACCGAGGATATGGATGTCCTATTGCTATTGATGAAGTCTTCATGCCTGTGCAAAGCTCTGTGCATTTCCTGAATTTCCCTGTGATAGTTACCATAGTTCTCAGGGTTGTCCATAACCCAGAGTTCTTCCACAAGTGCCCAACCAGAGTATACATAGCCAAATTCAGGAGGGAGTAAGAACAGAACACCCAAAAAGAAACCCTGAAGCTGTCAAACACAAAGAGGTGGGAAAGTCCTTTCTAGGCTCAAGGAAGAGACAAGTCCAGAGTGTTCTCTAACTGCTAGTCGAAGGTCCACTCTGAAGATAACCAGCATTGCTCGACATATTCATTCATTACCTGAAATTGAAAATTTAAAACAGCTCACAAAAGAAAATTATCCTAAATCAAGAGGGTGAGAGACCTAATCCCCCTGCTACAAGTGCTATGAAACAAGAAAAATATACCCCAAAGCTAGAAGACACAAAGCTCTGGTCTAGATCCAATGCAAAGGGAGACCAATAGCATCAAACCGAATCTGAAACCTCAAGGTTCTGCCTTGAAATGACTTGACCGACATCTGAATAAACCAATAGTGCTGTATCGAAATGTCTTACCCGAAAATCTAGTTGAGCCAGAGATGACAGTCACGAAATTCACTCGTCGGTCTTCTCTTCAGCACCTTCCTCATAATCCATAATCCCACCTTCCTCTTGCATTAAGTTTCCCACCGTTTCAAAACGTCAGCAATGAGTTAAGAGTGGTATGTGTGAGGACGCCGTGAGGATGATGTGCACCACATACTGTCTCGATCTATATACTATACGCTTGTTTTGATGAAGTGACATATGTGTCCTAAATCACTTGGAACGTGGCAACATGCGAATAATGACAGAATTCATGATCCTAGGGGATAGCTTGGAAAACAATTTCCCTTCTTTTTCTTAGAATTCCTTTACTCAATCTTGAGGCCTTGTTGATGTGGTTTTTTATTTGACGATTCAGGTCCTTAGAACATGAAACAACTTGATATCCTCGAAATGTAGAACCTCCTTTTTGATTATAGCTATGAGACAAGCCAACTTTCTATCTGCTGGGGTTTTCAAGTTGTTCATTATATTTATAATTATGGATGAGTGCCCAATGGCTGTTAGAGACTTCATGCTGGATAAGTCTATAGATTTTAGTCCCTGGAGGAGTGCATAAGCCTTTCCCTGGTTGTTTGTGTCTGTCCCGAGACCCCATTCATAATTCAATTCTTGTTTTCCCCCGGGATCAAGGATGATACCCTCTGCACCTGCCACCCCTGTTAATTTTTTTTTTCATATATTGATCATATATCTCAGATTTAGGGCTTAACTTTACTTTGCATTGAGTGAATAAGTTGACTAAACTAGTCTCCTTGTATGA
>SNQJ01S0003761.1:220867-239283 GCA_010110895.2 Picea sitchensis | reverse complement strand
AGGATATTTCTGGTGTCTTTTGTGCATGGTTATTCTTCTTGTGATTTTGGTTTACTGCAGCTAGTTATTGTTGCAGTCATTGGTTATGGTTGTAGCTCATGCTAAACAGAAATAAAATAAAATTGCATCAGCTTAACATAAAACTTAACACAAATTGAGCAAAGATGATGATTCAAAGTCTACAGACTAGAGGCAATACAGGTCAATGATTGGTAGCTTACTATATGTGACAACATCGAGACTATATGTAATGCAGGTAGTTGGACAGGTGGCATGATTTCAAGAAAAACCAAAGGAATCACATGTCTTAGCATTGAAGAGGATTTTCAGATATATCAAAGGAACAGAAGAGTTTTGATTATGGTATCCAAAAGGAAAGGATCTATCACATATTTCCTACACAGATGGAGATTGGGCAGGTTGCATTGATGACCGATGAAGCACCAATGGAGCAGAATTCTACTTGGGTGAGTTTTTAGTATCTTGGATAAGCAAGAAAGAATCATCAGTATCTTTATCTACAGCCAAAGCAAAGTATATTGCAGCGACAAGATGTTGTACACATGTTCTATGGATGAAACAAACTCTGAGAAATATACATGTTGAGTATGATGAGCCCATTCCAATCTATTGTGATAATACAAGCTCCATCAGTATCTCAAAGAACTCGTTGATGCACTCCAAGACGAAGAACATTCCAATCAAGTATCACTTTCTAAGGGAATGTTGAGGAAAATATATGAATTTATCTTACTCAAGCATTTTCGAATCTTGCTTGGCTAAGACAAGATAGTCGAGAATATTACCCTATGTTTTATATCCTCAAAATGTATTTCCCAATCCACAAGTATTAATTACAAGGGATTAGGATGATTTTTTTAATGAAAAGATTATTGCAAAATATGAAATTTTTATATATTTTTCTGAACAAATACAGATTGCAGAAAAATAAATGTGGATATCAAAAGAAAAATTAACCAAGTCACAGATTAACACAAATGAGATAGAATAGCAATCGTTTTATTTCATTCCAAGAAATCAAAAGTATCTTTCTCTTTACAAAAATCCCTATGGGGGAATGGACCAAGGTCAAACTTAGATATCCCCGATGAAAACCATACAAAAGGACTATGCCAAGAAGTAAAAACTGAACTTTAAAATCTAGATCAACTTTCCATAGACTGTTGCCCACTTGACTCTGCATAATATCCTTTATCATTCATGAAACTCAATTCATAAACAGACAAGTATACATAGACTATCAAAGATAGATCAACACATCTGAAACAAGCATTTGAATGATATGGTTCATCTTTCAACCTTGTTGTCTATAATAGGACCCTATTGTCAGAAAGAGAATTAGGCCTTTAATGAATTGAAGAATGAATGAAAACTGAACTATCTCAATAAAACTCAAGATAAAACCTTAGTATTGATTTCTCCTTATATTATCCCCTTTGTTCTTCCTTTTCATTCGTATTTTATGCATTCCAAATTAGTTGAAGTAGTTAAACTGCCTCATTTAGTTAATTTAATTAAAACTCAACTAATTTTAGTTTAGGGGAAGTAATAATAATAATAATAATTAAGGGACTTTTATTAAATAATAACTAAGTAGGTGGGACCCCTTGTGACTCCCTTTTATTTCTTAACAAAATTAAACATAATTAGACAAACAATTAAACACATGCCTACTTGTGGTTCCCATAATTATTTCCATAATTTGAAATTTAAATATTAGAAATATTTCAAATTATATCCAAAACACGTAAATATCCACAATATCCCAAAAAAATAGTTTGTTGTCCAAAACTTTCTGCAGTCCACTGTCCTCAACAAATCAATTATAACACATGAATCAAAATCCATGTTTTCCACTTTGAGAGGCAATTCTTCCTTTGTCACTGATGTCCCCTTTGGACTTCCCATAAATAGCCTTAAGTTGGGTGGAACCTTGAGGCTTGATCTCACTAATGACATGGGAAAAATCGTCCCTCAAGTGCATATGAGAGGAAACTGACTTGGTTGAGTCACTTGAAGGAGAGGAGGGGGAAGCAGTAGCTTTACCTTTGTCATGCATGTGGTGAGCCTCATTTTTGAGTCGTTTTCTTGCATGGGAGGATTGTACAGGTGAGTGTGCAGGGGAAAATTGAGAATTTGGGTTTACATGTGGAGGAGGAAGAGGTAATGGCAAGTTAGGCTAGCCACGATGGTGGGAGACTATCAGATGAACAATATCCTACCATCCATTATTCTCAGGAACTTCTAGTTGCAAAGATACATGGGGAGGCACAAGGATACTAGGAAAATTTTGGGGCTAGAAGGGAGGCCTCTCTGATCTAGGATGAATTATCCCTTGCCCAATCCAATTGAAGAACCCATCTTGAAAAATCTGGTTCAACTCTTGAGGATCAGCATCAAAATGAATTGAGAATATGGGCCTTCTAGGCCCTCTGTTCTAGTTACCTCTTCCCCTATTGTTTCGGCCATGAATGCCTCTATTGAAGAAGCTCATCCTGTATGCAGCAATTATTAGCAACTAGATCTTAAAAGACCATACATGACATTCTCTTTATATGAAACAAAGTTTATCTCAGAAATTAACATAAGACCCATGCAATCCAATCCATAAAATTTATTTAATAATTTCCAAATGAGAAGGGGGTGAAATAGGGTTCATAGGATATCTGGGGGGATTGTAATAAGCAAAAAAGTGATATCATGGCAGGGAGTAAGAACACGAATACTGCTCAACAATTCATTGAATAATTGACTTTGAAAACAATACCAAAATATATCAGCTACCACCTATCTCTGTGTCATCTTTTACCACTTTCATACAGAGTTTTAATTTTATTTTAGTGAACACGGCATGCAAAAATGAATTTGGGATCATGAGGGGGTTATAATGAACGAAAAATTGAGAAAATGAGAGGGAATAATACAGATATTGCTCATAAAATAAATTAAATCAAACAATAGTCATAACTCTGTTCCAATCACAATCCAAAAGAATCCACTTTTAAGACCGAAAGCACTTAATTGTTACTTAATTGCATACATATTTCTTGTTGTCTTTAATAAAAGAAATAATTCAATTGCCCATAATTTTAGAATTATATCAATATGTGCATCCTATACAATACTATGAAAATGTCATTTCCAATTCCAGAGTCACATCGTAACCATTCGAGCCACAATTTTGTATGTTGACCCTTTCCTTTTAAAAAAACTTAATATGCGTAGTGATTCCAATTACCCATAATATCCAATATTCAATTCTTGAAATAAAATAATAATAGACCGAGTACTAACCACCAAAAATCAACTCCCAATACTGACTGAGACATTCCACTGTCATCCAATCAATAATCGGGCCCGATTTAATCACACACAGGTCAACAATAATATAATCATCAACACCAATCTTGAACCAACAACAGCTTTTAACCAAAACAATATAACCCTGAGCTTGATATCCATATGTACATTAACATGTACAAACTTCCCTTTAATCGAAATACTCAATAAAGATAGAGCCATATAATGCATGAGGAGAACATGACTATATCAACACACGGGTGTCTCCTTTGAACTTGGCAGGGAGCAAGATCATGTTTGATGAACCAATCACACACACAAGTGCCTTTTAAAATTAATGAAATCATGATCATTCTAGGATTTAACACAGTAACTAGTGGAAAGACCACAATCGACCAAAAGGAAATATCTCAGGTTGTAGGTAACCCACAATTTTTTTTTGTTCAAACAAATTTATCATGGAGAGGAAATATGGAGACTCGATCAAGAAATGGTCTTGAACTCAGAGATCCCTTGTTCTCTTTTGAAAAAAATTACCATAGTCATTTAACTGGTAAACCAAAATCTCAACAAAACCAAAAGGTGCTCAAGGAGAAATAGAAGCAAATCAGGCTCAATAGAACCAAGTCGAGTTCTTTAGAATTTTATCGTAGAGAGGTAACGAAAGTATGCTTGATATTTGAAAACAAAAAGAGCTCATAATATTTTTACTTCCTAAAATAATTTACCACCAAGAAGAAACCACAGGTAAACAAGTATAATCTTGGAAGAACAGAGAATTGTTCTCTTCTGAAAACACCACAGTCCTTCAACTTATAACCCTAGAATTTGAACTCAACAAACCAGGTGCACTCAAATGCCTTTTAAAAAATTATTTTAGAGAGGAAACGAGGGTTGATTTAAACAATGAAAAATCCTCGAAAACACAGAGAGACCGTGTCTCTTCCAAACACCCAAGAGGTCTATAAATTTCAAAAAACAATTGACAGTGAGGCTCACCAACATAACAGTCAGCCACTATAAAAGAGATGAGAGGAGCGAATGTTAAAAACTCTTGTAAAAAGAATGCCCGAGAAAAACTCGTGGCCACTCAATACATACACATGCCTCCATTAAATATTCTAGGAAAAAAAGATTGGACTGTGGAATTCTTTCGGAGATAGTGAAAGCAGGAAAAGACATAAAAAACAATAGCTCGGGCTCAACCAAACAGAGCAAGAACCATACCACTGTCGACAATTTCATTGCAACCTAGGAAACGAATCATAACAATGACCGAGATGAGAAATGGGCGACAACAACTAATACCCAAACTGGTGGTAAAACCACACGTAAATAAATCTCAAAACTTGTTTCACTATTGACATCATTTTTCACAGAGAACCAGAATAAACCCCAAACTAACCACCATTTTATTTTAAACTAATAACCAATGCACAGTATTTACAAAGCAACAATGCCATTTATTTCCTTCAAAATGCCAACATTCCACAGTAATCACAGATAACACCATAAACACAACATTGATACCCAGTCGAAAACTCAAGAAAAACATAGAACTCATACAATCTTGAGCCAACCAATTGATTCACAATACAAATGGACCATCATGGATGGAAATAAAAGAACCATATATGGAAAAATCGCTTCAAGCAAGAGTTGGCCTATGTTTTCCCCTTCAAACCCTGAAATCATGGAGCCTCCACAACCAACAGAGAAAAATGCAAATATGGCTAGGATGATGGGCTCAAGGGTGGTTTGGAGTGACATGCAGTAAATGCACATTGCTTCCTCACCTGGAACTATTCAATTCAATGTACTAGACAACCCATTAACATAACATCAACCATTAAATTCAAACCATATCCAATCTATAAATTCAATGCCATATCCATTGTAGAGTGCGCCACCCGAAATATATCAAAATAATAACCATATGTTAACATTACCATATGTGCTTCCATATAATTCTTTAACCAAAATCGCATGATCCTTTAACCAAAATGCATAGTGTAGCAGATAGGTCCATCATTTCACATTTGTCACTATTATATATACATTCAAGGTTTATATATAATTTTTTTTGCGATAGCCTTAGGAATTATCCATATTTTTTCCTCTTTTTTTTTTTGATCAAGCTCCCATATAATTCTTATTATCTTTTTTCATAAAATAATGTACAATATTACTAACCAATGTTATATCATAACACAACTAGCACCATTAAAACAATGTAATCCTTATATCCATAGCACTTCCCTGTATTGTGAGTGAACATTAACAGCATTTAGCAACAATGCATCAACCAACCATGTTGTCATACGAATGAAACCAATACTTGCATCACCAACTGTAGAAGAATGTGTATGCATTATCATAACAACAACAAACATATAAGTGTAACTCATCCATCATAGTGCCTCTAGTCTACAAGGGTGTCCCACCTACTAGTTAATTATTATTATCATAAATAAATAATAGAGCTTAGCAACCATTTGTGGGCAGTATTCATCATTGCGATTTTAATCGTCAAGAAACTGGTGACTCCATAGGGAAATTTGTTTCCAACAGATTAAGAACTCATATTGTCTGGTTTCACAGACCATGTAAACATTAGATCAAGAAGATAGGCATTAGAATGATTATGTGACAGGGGGAAGTGAGCGGTTTAAGGGAAAAATGATTGGGATTTTGGGAATACCTCATGGAAAGTGTTAAGTATGAGGGGGTTTATCCCTGTATGCATAATCATTCGATTAATCATGTGAAATCATTCATGACTTCAAGGAGAAAATTTTTATGGTGTGCTCTTTTGAATCTTGGAGCAGATGGAAGAAAAGGAAAGCAGAAAAGGGATAAAACCAATTATCTTATATAACAACAGTTAAGGAAGATAACAATTTCAATGATGCTTTCAAGGGGAAACATCATGACAATTGTGTAACCTGATTGTTGTTAATTAACAATACTTTGCAGAATAACGTCGTTGTGGAAAAACTGATCCAATATTTTATTTCGACAAGAAAAGAAGTCAATAACAGAAACATAATAGTAAGAAATGAAATAACAGTAAAATCAAACCAATTAAAACAAACTATAATAAAAAAAAAAATCCATACAACATTTAAACTTTCAATTTGGTTCCACATAGTGTTTTAAGAGTGAACTGTTGGTTCTATAGGAAAACAATTGCACTTGCAAGTCCTTTAGGATATAGGAATTTGCGCCCAGGACAAAAGTGATATTAAAAGGACTCGTCCATAACTTTTGGAACTTTGAATTTGTTCCTCTATCAGCATGATTTGAATTCCACAACAATAACTTCTCATTAACCTTAAATTTGACATCTTTGACACTTTTATTGAAATATCTTTTTAACATTTTATTGTCTTCTCTTTATATTATCCAAGGTAAACGTCCTTTGCTCCTCTAAAGACAAAATCGCATTCATTCTTTGAGAGATATCGGAAGAATTTAATTCTTCAACCTGTATCATTAAACTTAGAGAAGAAAGTTCCATCTTGCTAGGCATAATGGATTCTTGACCATAAACAAGTTGGAAAGGAGTGCAACAAGTTCTCACCTTGGTGGTAGTTCGATCTTCCCAAAGGGCGTAAGTGAGGAGAGTGTTCCATTGACAAGGCTTATCTTCAATGAGCCTCTTGATAATTCTAACAAGATTCTTTTTGGTAGACTTGGACTGCCCATTCCCTTGGGGATAATAAGTTGATGAGGTAAAATGTTTAACCCCAAATTTAGCTAAAACTGGGTCATCTTAGCAGAAATTAAAGTGGGACCATTGTCTGTAATAATTTCCAAAGGAAGACCAAATCTGGAAAAAATATTAGTCTCAAGGAAATAAATCACCTGCTCATCATGTGAATGCTTAAGTGGGACAACTTCAGTCCATTTCGTAAAATAGTTTGTGGTTGTCAAGATAAAAATGTTCCCTACTTAAGATGGAGGATTAATAGGACCAATAAAGTCCAGACCCCATTTTGGAAAAGGAAATTCAAGGAGGACAGGTTGTAAAGGCATAACAAAAAGACGTTCTTTCCCAGCAAACTTCTAGCACTTAACACAAGATCTTGAAAAATTATAAGAATCACAAAAGATTGAAGGCCAATCGTACCCTTTCCTGGTAATTTTAAAAGCAATAGTTTTAGCAGAAAATTGACCTCCTACATGAATAACAGAAATTGAATATCCATGAGTCTCGTGTAACAATTTATGTGCTTCCTCATTGTTCACACAGTGAAGTAACATTCCATCGGAAGATCCTCTAAACAAGAAGTCTCATATAATGACGTATCTAGAAGATTCGATATGGAGCCTTATTCTTTGATAAGTATCCAAACTATATGGGTATATTTGATTTTGCAAGTAATACACCAAATCTTTATACCAAGGATGTTCAAATATAGGAAGGGTGTGGTTATCAATGTAAAATAGTGTTGATAGAGAGTTATCTTTTTCATCAATTTCTTCACTTGTTTCAGCATGTTGAGCTAAGTGAAGGGCTAAGTCACATCCCTTGATAGTTTTATAAGTCATGATGGTAAGATCATGCTCTTGGATCTTGAAAATACAATGTGAAAGCTTCCCTGAAAGATAAGTCTGTGAGAGTAAAAACTTGACAGCAGGTAAAGGGAATTTTACCAGCGTGTGCTTACCTAAGATGAAGTGGAAAAAAATTTCAACAACTTTAACAAGAGCAAAAGCATGCTTTTCAATATAAGAATATTTAAATTCATCATCTGACAAGATTTGACTCATGTAAGCCACTGGTTTTTCATTAACTTGGTCATCATATTGCATGAGGATAGCAGAAATTGCTTCCTCTGTGGCATTAGTATATATCTTAAATTCCTTCTCAAAATCCAGCTTTGCCAAAACTGATGCGGAACTGATTGCCTTCTTGATCCCTATGAAAGCGTTTTTGATGTCATCCATCCAAGAAAAGGAGTGATATTTCTTAAGAATATTTTCAATTGGCTTTACCATTACAGAAAAATCAGGAACAAACCTATGGACAAAGTTGATAACACCCATAAAGGCTTGAACCTACATTTTGGAAGTAGAAGTAGGAATATTTAGGATAGCAGCGATCCTTTCAGGATCTATGCTTATTCCTGACTCAAAAACAATGTGCCCAAGGAGATTTCCCTTGGTAACGTTGAAGATAGAATTAGAAGGATTTAAATAAATGTCAAATTTCTTGCATCGCATGAGAATCTTTCTAAGATGATCAAAATGATCTAATCGTTTTTTAGAATACACAGTTAAGTCATCAAGATAAATCTAAATAATTTTACCGATCAAATCGTCAAAATCTATTTGCATAGCTCTTTGGAAAGTGGCACCTGCATTAGATAATCCAAAATGCATACGTTCATAAGAGAAAGTGCCCCAACATGTAATAAAATTGGTTTTATATTTATCTGTCATTTTTACCTTGATTTGATTGTAACCAGAAAAATCAAGTAAGGACATCATCTATGACCCTGCAACTTGTTGCAAAATCATTTCCATATTAGGGAGAGGAAAATGGTATTTTATACTAGCCCTATTCAATGCACGAAAATCAACGCATAATCTAATCTGACCAGTTTCTTTCTGAATGGGAGCCAAATTAGAAACCCACTCAGAATAGTTAACAGGGAAAATTATCCCAACCTTCAAGAGTTTTTCCAAATCCTTTCGAATAGTTTCTTCTAGTGTAGGGTGAATGGGTCTTTTTTTTTCTAACTGGTTTTATTCCCTCCTTGATAGGAATGGCATGTATTATAAGAGCGGGATCAAAACCACGAAGATCCTCGTAAGACCAAGCAAAAACATCTTGAAATCCACTAAGCAACTTAGTGAACTTTGATTTCTCTTCATCGGAACATTGGGAACCTATTTTAACATTCTTTGGACAGTCGGGCATCCCAATGTTCAAGGAAATGGTTTCACCCACTTTCCTTTTCTAATCCTCTTCTTTATTTTTTTCTTTGTTTCCTACATCACTCGATGAAAATGAACTTTCTAGAGGAGTCAAGCCCTTCGAAATTTTGTTATCTTCCAATGATATAATTTCCTTAGGCTTATAAGGTTCATTTTGAATGAAAGGACAAATGCTCTCATCACTAGGGAAGACCTTCCATGACTCTACATTGTTAGGGATATGTGGATGATACAAATATTGAAAGGTGCAATCAAGTATTTGTGGCAGAATTTGTCGAGTAGGAGAGGCATAAAAAACAACCAACATGTTAGCCATTGAGTTCAATTCCCTGTTAACATGAGTGATGTTGAAAGATAACAAGTTCAAGATAAGTGCCCAAACCGTTTGGGTGTAACATTTCATTAACTTGTTGCTAGGAGAATATATCTTACATACAAAGTTTACAACAAGTTCGGAATCCCCAAAAATTGTAAGGTGACCAAAACCTAAATTATAGTCATTTTCAATGCCTAGCAATAACGCTTCAAATTCGGTGATGTTGTTAGTGCAAGAAAACTCTAACCTATAGGAAAAGTTGTGAATTTTACCCATAGGAGAATACAATATAATACCAACTCGGTTTCCTTCATTGGAGAATGAACCATCAAAGTGCATATGCCACATCCCATCCTCTATGTTGATTTGTTCCAAGGCAATGTTGTCCTCATCTGAAAAGATGGAATACACTCCTAGGTCCTCCTCGATATAATTTACATTAGGCTATGGGATGATTTCTATATAAGGTCATATTATTCCCTCTCTTAGGACTATAATATTTTTACCATAATGAGGAACAGATAAGTGTGTCCTGTCGAGTGAGAGGTATCCACCTGTCAAATCTTTCCAATCTCTTTCTAAGATGATCGAGTAATTACTCACTACCATATCGATTACCTGAATATTAAGGGTTTTCCTTATTCAGGATGTGTGCACAAAACCGAGGTCACATCCTTGATTTCACCTATGGTCTATTGTTGTAAACTATTATAAGAGATCATGCTTCTGGCATTTTCATTTGTATAAGACAAGCCTAGCTCTTCCATAATAATCTTCGACATTACACTTGGGCCCGAACCACTGTCAATGACACAACAATGGGCTATTTTGTCCTTAATATTACATAAATTAAAAATGGGGGTTTTTTTACAGGGTGTCCAAAATTATGTACACCTACTTTATTTACAGTTGAATCCTCTTCATTACCTCTTCAAAGAGGTTGGATA
The DNA here is from genome assembly GCA_010110895.2 of Picea sitchensis. Taxonomy (NCBI): domain Eukaryota; kingdom Viridiplantae; phylum Streptophyta; class Pinopsida; order Pinales; family Pinaceae; genus Picea; species Picea sitchensis. Next base: position 228,753 of record SNQJ01S0003761.1, on the reverse strand, counting down.
AAATGGAATATTTTCCTTCCATGAAAATTTTCAGATGCTTTTGTTGCTTGGTGCCCAACCATGTCTAGGAGGGTAGCATCAGCTTTAATATTATCCAATTGATTAAGAATGTTGTATTTGGAAGAGGGAAGAGGGAAGGTAGTTCCTTGATTGTCATGAGGTTTAGAAACCTGAACAGTAGCAGTTGGTGAAGATGAGATTGGGCTATAAGAAGTGAGACGAGGATCATATTTACCTTTCAGAGCATAGGATTTATTCCTAGTATTTATGATCATAACATCCTCTGATTCTGCAAAATATAGAACAACAATAGAAGTTTCAGTCCTTTTACAAAATATTTTATCTCTGGCACTCTTCTTTACCTCACAAGTACTTTCCTCATGGTGTTCCTCGTAAAAGTTACACCAACTGTGAGGCATGATGGCTTTAGGTTGAAATTTATTTTCATTAGGATTCTTAAAAGGTGGCGAAGAAGAAGATGAGGCCCCAGGGGTAAGTGAAGGGAAATTTCCTTTCCTCTCATACGTTATCATTCAGTTATTCATGTCGTGTACAAGGTGTAAGAGGGCGTACATGTCCGCATGTTTAACTGAGTCTCCCTTGGGAAGACATGTTCTTTCAAGTTGTTCTTCATACTCTAAACAAGTATGCAGAGAAGAACCAAGGTTATCAATGGCCTTTTCTTCAATCCTATGACGATAGGGGGAAGGTAGAGCATTATAATAATTCATAAAAGCGGCTTGGTTCTGAGGGTGAATGAGTTCAGGAATTTGGTTGTATAATTTGGTGAAACGCAAATTGAAATACTTGATAGTCTCACCATCTTTACAATAAATTTTATTTTACTCATGTAATTTCTCGCCTTGGCTCTTATACTGACCGTAGGTACACTTGAACCAATAAACTAACTCCTCCCAAGTGGAAAGAATATTAGGAGGAAGGTCAAATAAATCAGTCATTGCCTTCCCTTCAAGGGAATTAACAAATAAGTGCATACAAGTGTCATTGTCATTGGCTCCTATGTTATGATAGGAATTAGAAAATTCCACCAAGTGTTCATTCGTAGTGACCGTGTTATTCCCTGAAAACCTAGGGAGATGCTCCTTGAATTTAGAAAGTGGACGAGTGGCATGTGTTAGGTTAAGAGGAAAGGAAACATGTCATGGAGTAGTTGTAGTGTCTTCTTCAAACTGAAAGAGCCCATACATTTTTATGACCTTGGAGGGGTTTATAGTAGATTGGACAGGGACTTGATGACTATACAAGCTACCAATCACTGACGAGGTTGAAGGTTGAGATGAATAAGGAAATCCAGTGCCACCAGATCGACCACTAGATGTCATCTTGTGAATGATAGGTAAGGGAGAGAAATATGAACTGGATGAATCAAACAAAGTTCTCCTTAGAGTACTTTTTTGGGCTAACAAAACAACGTTTCTTCTTCCTACTTCAACAATAGGGTTGATCTTAGGTGATAAACCTCTTCTTATCCTAGAGATACAAGGGTTTAAGGACATGAGAAGAAGATCAAGAATTTAGGAAAAAGAAAGCTATGGTTGATTCCTAGGTTGTCTTGGCCTAGCTTCTCAACGTTCTCGAACACTTATTTCTTGGTCAATCACTACCCATGATCATTCAATCTCAACCCAGGTATTAGAGGTCTATAAGATGGTATTAAGAAAGTTTAAAGCAATGTTGGTCTGATCTTTAAGACCAAGATCAATATTGAGTTCCCTTGCAATAGGTACAGTCATGAAGAAAAGAAACAATAAAATAATCAAAAGAAGAAATATAAATATATTCAATGATAATCAAATATACAATCAACTAGAGAGATATGTAAGATCTCCCTAGTATGGTCGCCAAATAAATGTTGAGGAAAAGATATGAATTTATCTTACTCAAGCATTTTCGAACTTGCTTGGCTAAGAAAAGATAGTTGGGTATATTAACCTATGTTTTGTATCCTCAAAATGTATTTCCCAATCCACAAGTATTAATTACAAGGGCTTAGGCTGATTTTTTTAATGAAAATATTGTTGCAAAATATGAAATTTTTATATAATTTTCTGAACATATACAGATTGCAGAAAAGAAATGTGGAGATCAAAAGAAAAAGTAACCAAGTCATAGATTAACACAAATGAGATAGACTAGCAATCATTTTATTTCATTCCAATAAATCAAAAGTATCTTTCTCTTTACAAAAATCCCTGTGGGGGAATGGACAAAGGTCAAACTTAGATATCCCCTATGAAAACCATATAAAAGGACTCCGACAAGAAGTAAAATTTGAACTTTAAAATCTGGATCAACTTGCCACAGATTGTTTCCCACTTGACTCAATTCATAAACAGACAAGTATACACAAACCATATCTGTCATGAAACTCAATTCATAAACAAACAAGTATACACAAACTATCAAAGATATATCAACACCTTTAAAACAAGCATCTGAATGATATGGTTCGTCTTTGAACCTTGTTGTCTACAATAGGACCATGTTGTCAAAAAGAGAATTAGGCATTTAATGAATTGAAGAATGAATGAAAATTGAACTATCTCAATAAAACTCAAGAGCAAACCTTAGTATTACTTTCTTCTTCTATTCTCCCTTTTGTTCTTCCTTTTAATTTGGATTTTATGCATTCCAAATTAGTTGAAGTAGTTCAACTACCTCATTTAGTTAAGTTAATTAAAGCTTAACTAATTTTAGTTTAGGGTAAGTAATAATAATAATAATAATTAAGGGTCTTTTATTAAATAATAACTAAGTAGGTGGGACCCCTTGTGACTCCCTTTTATTTCTTAACAAAAATAAACATAATTAGACAACCAATTAAACACATGCCTCCTTGTGGCTCCCATAATTATTTCCATAATTTGAAATTTAAATATCATAAATATTTCAAATTATATCCAAAACATGTAAATATCCACAATATCCCAAAAAAATAGTTTGTTGTCCAAAAATTTATGCAGTCCATTTTCCTCAACAAATCAACTATAACACATGCATCACAATCCATATTTTCCACTTTGAGAGGCAATTCTTTCTTTGTCACTGTTATCCCCTTTGGACTTCCTAGAAATAGTCTTAGGATGGGTGTAACCTTGAGGCTTGATCTCACTAATGATGTGGGAGCAATCGTCCCTCAAGTGCATACAAGAGGACACTAACTTGGTTGAGTCACTTGAAGGAGAGGAGGGGGAAGCAACGGATTTACCTTTGTCATGCACATGGTGAGCCTCAGTTTTGAGTCGTTTGTTTGCATGGGAGGACTGTATAGGTGAGTGTGCAGGGGAAATTTGAGAATTTGGGTTTACAGGTGGAGGAGGAGGAGGTAATGGAAAGTTAGGCCAGCCATGATGGTGGGAGACTATCGAATGAACAATCTCCTACCATCCATCATTCTCGGGGACTTCTGGTTTCAAATATACATGGGGAGGCACAAGGATACTAGGAACACTTTGGGGTTGGAAGGGAGGCTTCTTTGGTCTAGGCTGGATTATCCCTTACCCAATCCAATTGAAGAACCCATCTTGAAAAAGTTGGTTCGACTCTTGAGGATCGGCATTGAAATGAATTGAGAATCTGGGCCTTCTACGCCCTATGTTCCAGTTATCTCTTCCCCTATTGTTTCGGCCATGATTTCCTCTATTGAAGAAGCTCATCCTGTATGCAGTAATTATTAGCAACCAGATCTTAAGAGACCATACATGACATTCTCTTTATGTGAAACAAAATTTGGCTCAAAAATTAACATAAGACCCATGCAATCCAATCCCTAAAATTTATTTAATAATTTCCAAATGAGTAGGGGGTGAAATAGGGTTCATGGGATATCTGGGGGGATTGTAATAAGTGAAAAATCGATATCATGACAGGGAGTAAGAACACGAGTACTCCTCAACAATTCATTAAATAAATGACTTTGCAAACAATACCAAAATATATCAGTTTCCACCTATCTTTGTGTCATCTTTTACCAATGTCATATAGAGTTTTAATTTTATTTTAGTGAACAGGGCGTGTAAAAATGAATTTGGGATCATGAGGGGGTTATAATGAGCAAAAAAGTGAGAAAAATGAGAGGGAATAATATGGATACTATTCATAAAATAAATTAAATCAAATAACAATCATAACTCTGTTCCAATCACAATCCAAAAAGAATCCACTTTTAAGACCCAAAACACTTAATTGTTCCTTAATTGCATACAAATTTCTTGTTGTCTTTAATCAAATAAACAATTCAATTGCCTAGAATTTCATAATTATATCAATCTATGCATCCTATACAATACTATGCAAATATCGTTTCCAATTCCACAGTCACATCATAACCATTTGAACCACAATCTTGTATGTCGACCCTTTCCTTTTAAAACAAACATAATATGCACAGTGATTCCAATTACCCGTATCCAATATTCAATTCTTGAAATCAAATAATAATAGACCCAGTACTAAACACCAACAGTTAACTCCCAATACTGACTGAGATAGTCCATTGTCATCCAAACAATAATCAGGAACGATTTAATCACACATAGGTCAACAATAATATAATCATCAACACTAATCTTGAATCGACAACATTTTTTAACCAAAAACATATAACCTTGATCTTGATATCCATATGTACATTAACATGTACAAATTTCCCTTTAAATGAAATACTCAATAAAGATAGAGCCATATAATGCGTGAGGAGAACAGGACTATATCGACACATAGGTGTCTCCTTTGAACATGACAGGGAGTAATATCATGTTTGATGAACCAATCACACACACAAGTTCCTTTTAAACTTAATGGAATCATGATCGTGCTAGGATTTAACGTAGTAATGAGTGAAAAGACCAAAACCAACCAAAAGGAAAGCTCTTGGGCTGTAGGTAACCCATACTTTTTTTTTTATGTTCAAACAAATTTATCACAGAGAGGAAATACATAGACTCAATCAAGAAATGGTCTTCAAGTCAGAGAGCCTGTGTTCTCTTTTGAAAAAAATCACCATAGTCATTTAACTGGTAAACCAAAATATCGACAGAACCAAAAGGTGCCCGAGGAGAAATAGAAGTAAATCGGTCTCAATAGAACCAAGTTGGGTTCTTTATAATTTTATTGCAGAGGTAATGAAAGTATTCTTAATCTCTGAAAACTCAGAGAGCTCATAATATTTTTACTTCCTAAAATAATTTGACATTGAGAAGCAACCACGGGTAAGAAAGTATAATATTGGAAGAACAGAGAGTCATGTTCTTCTAAAAACACCACAGTCCTTCAACTTATAACCCTAGAATTTGAACTCAACAAACTAGGCGCACTCATATGCCTTTTAAAAATTTATTGTAGAGAGGAAACGAGGGTTGATTTAAACAATTAAGAATCCTTGAAAACACAAAGAGACTGTGTCTCTTCCAAACACTCAGGAGGCCTATAACTTTCGAAATAAAATTGACAGTGAGGCTCACCAGCATAGCAGTCAGCCACTATAACAGAGATGAGTGGAGTGAATGTTAAAAACTCTTGTGAAAATAATTCCAGAGCACAACCCGTGGCCACTCAATACATACATAGGGCTCCATTTAATATTATGGGAAAAACAAGATTGGACTATGGAATTATTTCAGAGATAATGACATTAGTAAAAGAAATAACAAACAATAGCTTGGGCTCAGCCAAACAGAGAAAGAACCATACCATTATTGACAGTTTCATTGAAACCTGGGAAACGAATCATAACAACAACTGAGAAGAGAAAGGGGTGACAACAACTGATACCCATACTGGTGGTAAAACCCCACGCGAAGAAAACTCAAAACTTGTTGCACTATTGACATCATTTTTCACAGAGAACCAGAATAAACCCCAAAATGACCAACATTTTATTTTAAACCAATAGCCAATGCACAATATTTATAAAACAACAACACCATTTATTTCCTTCAAAATGCCAACATTCAATAGTAATCACAAAGAAAACCATAAACACAGGATTGTTACCCAGCTGAAAACTCAAGAAAAACACATAAATCATGCAATCATGAGCCAACCAATTGATTCACAATATAGAGGGACCATCATGGATGGAAAGCAAAGATCCATACCTAGAAAAATCGCTTCAAGGAAGAGTTGTCCTATGTTTTCCCCTTCAAAACCTGAAATCACAGAGCCTCCACAACCAACAGAGAAAAATGCAACTATGGCTAGGATGATGGGCTCAAGGGTGGTTTGGAGTGATGTCCAGTAAATGCACGTCACTTACTCACCTGGCCCTATTCAATTCAATGTACTAGCCAGCCTATTAGCATAACATCAACCATTAAATTCAAACCATTTACAATCTATAAATTCAATTCCATATCCATTGTAGAGTGTGCCACCTGAAATATATCAAAATAATAACCATATGTTAACATTACCATATGTGCTTCCATATAAATCTTGAACCAAAATTGCATAATCCTTTAACCAAAATGCATAGTATAGCATCTAGGTCCATCATTTCACATTTGCCACTATTATATATACATTCAAGGTTTATATATAATCTTTTTTCCATAGCCTTAGGACTTATCCATATTTTTTCCTCTTTTTGTTTTGATCAAGATCCCATATAATTATTATTATCTTTTTGCATAAAATCATGTACAAGATTACTAACCAATGTTATATTATAACACAACATAACACCTGTAAAACAATATAATCCTTATATCCATAGCACTTCCATGTATTGTGAGTGAACATTAATAGCATTTAGCAACAATGCATCAACCAACCTTGTTGTCATACAAATGAAACCAAGACTTGCATCACCAATTGTAGAAGACTATGTAGGAATTATCATAACAACATCAAACATATAAGTGTAACTCATCCATCATAGCGCCTCTAGTCTACAAGGGGGTCCCACCTACTAGTTAATTATTATTATCATAAATAAATAATAGAGCTTAGCAACCATTTGCAGGAAATATTCATCGTTGCGATTTTAATCATCAACAGGGAACATGTTGCAGAGAAGAACATCAGAGTTGAATATGTGGGAACAAAATAACAAATGGCAGACAACTTTACAAAACCACTTCCAAGGGAAGCCTTTGAGTATCTTCACCAGAGACTCGGAGTAATTTATACTCCAAAATGAATGCTTTTGAATGCTTATCTTATATGTATTAGATTTATCCCCAAGGACATTTAAGTTAGGGGGAGTAGCCCCAGATGGAAAAATACCTTTTCCATTGATGAAAAAGGGGGAGATATTTATCAGATCCAGGATAGAGAGTTATATGCTTGGAGAAAGAGCATAGATGCATGGTTCCAGGGGGAGAGATGGTCACAGGAGGAGCATGAGTGATATGACTTCAGTATTGCATCGGAGTGTTGCCATCAATGCCAAAGGGGGATATTATTGATCAATTGGGTTGGTTGTCATTGATGTCAACCCTTGAAGAAAGTTTGGTTGCAAATTTCGGTAGCACAAAGGTATGGGTAATGGACCCAAGTTTGTTTGATGTATAATGGTATGAGTTTGAATATATTTTCAAGTAATACTATTCTAGATGTATAGTACATGTCATGCCATTTTTGTTGGTATGTGGAATGTCATATAACTCCTCACGGTTAGAGATTTATGGCCATGTGAGGTTGGAGAACCCTCATGAGTTATCTAGAAGCCCTTGAAAGGTCAAAGTAGTCAAAGTGGTTGCAAAGAATAAATTATTTAAATAATAAAGTGGTTGCAACAAGAAGTGGTGAGTTTATTATTTATGGATAAGTCAAAGTGGTTGCAAAAGAAATTATTTAAATAATAAAGTTAATGGAGAATTTACTATTTGTGGAAAGTGGTTAAGTTAAGTGGACAAGTGGTT
>SNQJ01S0003761.1:187560-211933 GCA_010110895.2 Picea sitchensis | reverse complement strand
TGTGTTGTGTCATCCTCGGACTAGGCATCTTTCCCCTAGAATTTTGGAGCGAAAACCACCCCTAGAGAAGCGGGAGCATTGGGGCTCGAGTCTAAAGGATGCAAGGAATGGAGGAGAGTCGAGAGTATACATTCAATCTACACATCTCGTTGGTCCAAGTGCTCAAGTCTAAACTAGAGATCATCCACGTCTCACCGAACCGCGAAGACCAATTCTTGGAGAATTGAAACCGAATATCGGAGGCCTGGGGTTGAAACACACTCAAAATGGAGCTACTCCTCGTTGTGAGACACCTCCACATAGATTTATTTTGAGTGCATTTTACCATCATCTATCAAGGGCATAGAGGCTGGCGATGGGGGTGGGGACAGGGTGGTGAAGGAGCGTAGGGTGGCGGACAAGAGGTACATGCCACCACTGACTGTGAGGTCAAGGCCAATTAGAGAGCGGTCAAGGAGAAAATCTGAGAGAGTTCCCATGGAGGTCGAACCATTAGACATGGCACGCCCAAAGTGAGGACAGAGGTGGAAGGATAGATTGGTTTGGTGGGGACTGAGTTGAGGATGGAGGCTATGTGTCGAGTGCAGGGGCGAAAGAGGGAGGGTGTCAACTTGGTGCAGACCCCCCTCCTCTCCAAGCGTTGCACGACCTCCCGGTATTAGGATCTTCTCAAGGCCAACTTGAAACANGTCTTTGCAGACTTTCGCCTGTGTGCTCAAGCGCCAAAATACCAGTCTCCTCCAAGTGACCACACACTTAACTGAAAAGGCATGTCACGACTTTGGTTATTGGCCATATGAGTCAATCAACTCCTCGTCCTTCGAACTCCCGAATCCAAAAATTGTGAAATTTTGGAGCCTCAAATCAATGGTCCACAAAAGTTCTCCAGCCAACCACTGTGATCTAATCGCGATTTCATGTTTCACGAGTTCTTGCAACCTTCTACCTCCAATTTCTCAATTCATGAATTAGCTAAACAGTGATCCATCACCACGTTTCTGCCCTCGATGAACGGTTATGATTATTTCAGGAATTCTCCACGACTCCACCCTTTGACCTTCTTCAACTTGCAAGTCAACGAAATGATAAGCTGTCGCCACGTGTCCCTTCAATGAATGGTCCAGATGATTTCAGAATGATCAACGGCTATGATATTTTCGGAACGATCAACGGCTGTGATCTTTTCAGAACGATCAATGGCTGTGATCTTTTCACGAGTTCACGTTTCACAAATTCTCACGAATGGCTCTTTGACTTCTTCAAGTTGTGAGTTAGTGAAATGATGAGCACTCACCACGCATCCCTTCCTATGGATGGCTACGATCACTTCGTGGATTTGGATTCTGCAAATTTCACTCTGTTTCTATCAAATTCGTTAACCTTGTGAAATTTCGATGAGTCCTCGCCCTAACCAATGCGTTGCTTCTACAAGATCTAACAGTTTAGAATATTTTAGCTCTTCCCAAATGGATCTCAACCCTTTATCTTATCCAACCTTCAAATTCCTTTTTTAAAGGGTTTCTCCCACTCAACCTTCTATGCTTGTTCCTCTTTTGAACTTCAATCCTTCATAACTTAGAAGTTTTTTTCTAAGTTTCTCCTCTTGAGATTTAAGACCGCTACTCCTCTTGAGCTTATGGTAAATGAAGTTTAAATATTTCCCTATGCACACTTGCACTCTGCATCTTCTTCTAAAGACGTTCTTATGACCTCTTGGCATACTCTGCGACAATCTCCTGAGCATTCAAACTTTAACAAAAGTTTGTTCTTATGCACACTCATTGCACTTAATTTGCACACTCTGCATATGAAATATGCCTGCTATCTCTTCTGATCTTTTAAGTCAAAAAATGCGTATTCACGCGCACTACTTGCTCTCTACCCGCACTCCTTGCATAATCTTATAGAAGAGAAACAATTGAACTCATTAACTCACTCACTATGAACATCACACATTCACAATGCATAACTACAAAGTCGAACCATAACAATATCACTCTGTGTATGTGGGTCATTTTTTCTCTGTTCTATTCAATTTCAAAGAGAAAACATAAATACAGTTTCTATCTCCTACAAGCACAAACTGAAAAAATTTTCTAAAGACCCAGAGATTTTTTTCTCTCCTTCCTCCTACCTAAATACTATTACATATTCGCTCAGGCGGTTACCTACTCTATCGACTTAATACAATCTAATGACTAATGTGGGTATTTATCATACACCTATAATATATTACAGTTGTGTAAGGATTTACATTAATTCTGTCATTTCAAATGGTGGCATGGTTTTACACAACCAAAATTAATTAACGATAATTTCAAAACAAATATTCACACTGCTATCAGTTGGTTAAAGGTCGGTTCGACTCTTTCAAGGTGTTGAAGTGTCAATTTTCTTCCACGTCCTCGCTTTCTTTTATTTGACTGCAATGCTCCTGCATCATACTCCTCTGGCCAAAATATTCATGGACTCATGTTCATGATCTCCCACACTATTTTTTCATGTTTCAAAATATCAGGTTCAGTTACCCAACTTGAATCTTCCACGGGGTGATCCTTCCATTTTACCAAATATTCAGGATACATCTTTCTTCTGGTTTTCCTTCCAACTCTCTGTTCTAAAATTTTCTCCATCGGAGGTTTTTCTACAGTAGGCATTTGTTCTTCCTACTAAATCTCTTCTTGATCATCCAATTATTTTGTTTCATCTCTGTTATAAGGATACAAATCTGCAACATTGAATATTGATGATATTCCAACATTGTCTAGCAACTCTATCTCATAAGCATTTGCTACAAATTTTCTAAGGATCTTTCATGGTCCTATATTCTTCATCTTTGATTTATTATATGTTCCTCTTGGAAACCTCTCCTTCCTCGAAAGAGATAAAACTTCATCTCCCACTTCAAATTGAACTTCCCTTCTTTTCTGATCAACTATGTCCTTATACGTTTGATTACTATCCTGTATCTGCCTCCTAACTTGATCATGAAGTCTTTGCATTTCTGTAGAAAAATCTTCTGCTCCAGCACTCCTGAATTCATCTTGTTTCAATTTTCTCAATTCTGCAACTCCTCTCGACTGTCTTCCATATACTAACTCAAGTGGACTTTTTCCAGTTCTTCTATTAACTGAATTATTAAATAAAAATTATTATTGTGCTAGAATATGACCCCATTGACGAGCTTGTTCAGTGACTAAACTCCTTAACAAATTTCATAGACTCATGTTCACCACTTCAGTCTGTCCATCTGTCTAAGGGTGATATGCTGAACTAAAATATCATTTAGTTCCCAGCCTCTTCCATAGAGCCCTCCAAAAGTGTCCCACGAACTTAGTGCCCCTGTCTGAAACTATGCTTCTGGGCAATCCATGTAATCTCACAACTTCTCTGAAAAACAAATTGGCTATGCGTGTAGCATCATTTGTTTCCTGGCATGGTATGAAATGTGTCATCTTGGAAAATATATAGACCACAACAAATATGGAATCACTTCCCTTCTGGGTTCTAGGTAATCCCAATACAAAATCCATACTAATTGCATCCCAAGGCCTTTCTGGAATAGGCAATGGTTGATACAAACCAATATTTTGTCTCTTTCCTTTTGCATATTGAAAAATCTTGCATTGGTCTACAAATTTATTCACATATTCCCTCATACCTAGCCAATAATACAAACTATTCAACTGCACAAATGTTTTTTCATGACCAAAATGTTCGACTAAACCTCCACTATGTTTTTCCTTCAACAAATTATCTCTCATTGAACATCTTGGTATGCACAATTGGCTTCCTTTAAACAACAATCCATCCTGGATCAAATATTCTGACCATGAGTTGTTATCCCTCAACAAAGGATTTTCATATGCTTCATAATCCTCCTTAAAATGTGGATCTTCCTGATACATTTCCTTAAGGTGTTCAAACCCTTAGGTCTTCACTTGAAATTCCTGTACAACCAAAATTCTCCTGCTCAAAGCATCTGCAACTTTGTTAGAAATACCAGAAATATGTTTAATAACAAAAGTAAAATTATGCATGAATTCTACCCACTTAGTATGTCTCTAATTCAACTTCTCTTTCCTAGTAATAAATTGCAAAGCTTTATTATCACTATACAAGACAAACTCCTTTGGAATTAAATAATGTCTCCATTTTTTCAAAGATTAAATCACTGCATAAAATTCCTTTTCATACGTAGATTATTTCTCCTTAACATCATTCAACTTCTCACTGAAATAAGCAACCGGTACTATCTTGACTCAAAACTGCTCCGATGGCTATCCCACTTGCATCACACCTCACCTGAAATGTCTTTCCAAAATCTTGGAAAATCAGAACTGGTTGTTTTGTTATCTTCTTTTTCAACACTCTAAATCTTTTCTCAGCCTCCTCTGTCCAATCAAAATATTTATTTTTCTTCTTCACAGTGTCCATCATGGGTGCACAGATACCACTAAGATTTTTGATAAACTTTCTATAAAAACTTGCTAAACCATGGAAACTTCTCACCTCAAATAGGCTCCTAGGTGACGACCATTCTTTGATTTCTCTCACCTTTTCTGGATCCATCTTCAATTCATTTGAAGAGATCACAAAACCCAAATATATGAGCTATGTCTTCATAAAAGAACTTTTCTTCAATTTTATTAACAACTTTTCTTGTTGCAATTTCCTCATCACTAATGTCAAGTAATTTAAATGTTCTTCCTCTGTTTTGTCGAAAACTAATATATCATCCAGATATACAATGACAAATTTCCCTATGAAGTCCTTCAATACTTCATTCATCAACCTCATAAATGTACCTGGTTCATTTTTCAATCCAAATGGCATGACCAACCATTCATACAAACCTTCATTTGTTTTGAATGTTGTTTTCCATTCATCTCCCTCTCTCATTCTTATCTGATGATATTCACTCTTCAAGTCTATTTTTTAAAAATAACTTTCTCCACTCAAACATTCCATCAAATCATCCATCCTGGGTAAAGAAAATATACACCTAGTGGTAATCTTGTTGATGGCTCTGGAATCTGTACACATTCTCCATCCCCTATACTTCTTTGGACTCAATACAGTCGACACTGCACATGGGCTTAGACTTTCCCTGATTAAACCTTTATCCAACAACTCCTAAACTTGCTTCTTAACTTCTTCATTCTCTCAAGGTGTCAATCGATATGCTTCTTTGTTCGGCAAACTGGCTCTTGGAATCAAGTCAATATGGCCGCTAATACTCCTAATAGGTGGTAATGAGTGAGGAAAATCATCTACTACTAAGTCAGCAAAATTCTCCAACAATTCTTGGATTTATTCAGGTAAATCATCCACATAAGTATTGGTAAGGATAACTCGTATCTTCCTTACTACAACAAATTCGTTTCTTGATCTTTCTTGACCTCCTTCAAGAGTTCCTTCCCACTCATGAGAAGTAGTATTGTGGTGGCTTCTTCCTTTTCTTTATTCTCTTCTATTGGCAATAACATGTGGGTTCTACCATTCTTTTCTAGAGTATAGGTATTTTTTATCCCATCATGGATAACATTCCTATCAAACTTCCACTGTCTCCCCAACAAAATATGACAAACATCCATGGGAATTACGCCACACAGAATCTCATATTTATAGCCTCCTATTTTAAATTCAACTTTTCATTGTTGACTTACCATTACTTGATGTCCTTTCTGCAGTCATGATACTTTGTATGGACTTGGGTGTGCAGTTGTCTCTAGATCTAGCTTCTCCACCATCTTTGTTGATACTAAATTATTAGTTATCCCACTCTCTATAATCATATTGCAAACTTTGTCCTTTGTTTTACAAGCAGTCCTGAACAACCTCATTCGTTGAACTGAATCTTCTATTTCTTTCTCTGGCTTTAGAAGAACTTTCCTCATCATAATATGTTTTCCTCCTTTTGCTGCCTCTGCTTCCACATTCTTCTGAGATTCAGATATGTGTGCTTCTCCTCCTCCTTCTCTCTTCCTCTTAGGACATCCCCAAGACATATGTCATGTCTTTCCACAGGCATAACATTTAACTCCACCTCCTCTACTTCTTCCTCTTCTTCGAAGAAAATAATTTCTCCCACCAAACGGTCTTCTTTGGGAACCTCTTCGTCTTTCAAAATTACCATATGATTTCTCATTCTCATCCTTAGATTTCGGTGCCTTATCATAAACAACTCCCTTACCTCTATTTAATCCTCTGCTTCTGTTCCGCTGACCCTGGTTTCTGGTCAACATTTCTTCTTCCTTCAGTGCAATCTGATAAGCATATTCAACTGTCCTCACATTAATCATGTTGATTTAATCCTAAATTTCATACCTCAAATCATTTATATACCTGGCAAATTATTCATCATCCTTCTCTCTTTTTCTAGTCCTAATATTCAGCCTATAAAATTCTTCTATATACTCTTTCACTGTCATACCCCTCTGCCTCAGATTCTACAATTTGTTGAATATCTCTATCCGGTAATCCTTAGGTATGAATTTATCCTTCAGTTTGGCTACCATCCTATCCCAATTATTTATCTTTTGTTTTCCTTTGCTCCTCCTTTCTGCCTGCAGTTCATCCCACAATAGTGTTGCATGTAACTTTAATCTGGTGACTACATGTCTCACCTTCCTTCCTTCATCAACCTCTTCATAGTCGAAATACTTATCCATGGACCTTATCCAGTCCAATAGTTCTTCGACATCCAAATTACCTTCATACATGGGAACATTCATATTTGCTCTAGCTCCCAACTTCACAACAACTTTCAATAAGCGTTCTTCACCCTCATATTCCATTGTAGCTTCTTCAACTTCTATTCCTTTGCTCTCTACATCACTAACGTCTCTAGCGGCAGATGCTCTCCTTTGCATTGCTTCGATCGTTTCCAACCTTGCGCGAAGTTATCTTACTTCTCTTCACACAAGCGTCCAGAATTAGACGATCATTAGAAAAAAGGCAAGGAGGCAATTATGACCTTTGCAAGGATCTGTAACCTGAATAGTACTGGTAATATAAATAGCAATAGAAAGGCTTGCATCACATCATGAATGAATTAATGTAGAATACGTATATCAAAGGTTAAACAAGCTCTGATTTCATGATACTGATTATGTTTTCCCTCAGAGTTTTAAATGCAAGATAATATTACCATATCCATAATGAGCCATGATTGAGAATATATATATATATATATATATATATATATATATNTCTGTTGATTATGTTTTGCCTTAGATAGTTTTAAATGCAAACTAATATTGTTATATCCATAATGATTCATGGATGAATTCATGGAAAAACGTATGAAATGGCTGGATTGGTAGGGCAAGATTGTGCAGGGAGCCTTATAGTCGTCGCATACATATATACTATAAAAAATTATAAATTCTTTCCATGCATCCGTTTTGTAGGCTTTTCAAAGGACTGTGAAATATCTAGCGTTGTAAAATTTGGTATCCTACTTTCAGGATTTTAAGGTTTGTTTCTTTCTTACCAAACATAAAATCACTGACTGCTACATGAGATTCTGTTGAATATGCCTGTCGAGAGGCAATTGAAAAATTAGGTTGATAGACTATCACCACAAACTCACTCAATCACAGAGTGGGTGGTGAGATCAAATTGGAATACAACTAGTGAGATTACTCTTACGAGCAAGGTCTTGTGTGTTGTTATCCTTCAACGTTAATACCCGTGAACATTAATGGTTTTCTTATAGAAAGATACATTCTACAATACATTGATTGCTACGGAAATTATGTTGAATGAGGCCAGCTCGAGGAGGACTCTGATTGCTCTGATACCAAATTAAAAATGCAAACTGAACCACACAAAAAAATTGATTTAATGAGAGAAATCATATACATTTATATATTAGAACTCACTCCTATCAAAGTGGATCTCAAACCACCTTCAACCCTAATCTGAGTACCAACAAAACAAACTATAAACAATATTCTAATTTTAATAGATTCTAGATGTTTCTTCATTATTCTAACTGAGGCAATTGAAAATGATAATCTTCATTTATTTTGATTGAAGGACCACTACAAGGAAAAGCAACAAACTCACACAATGAGTTGGGTTGTTAGAGTAAATTTGTGCTAAATCAACCTCTATTTATAATTTCGTAGAAGAAACAAATTCACACTAGGGGTGGGTAAATTTGTATCAAATCATATTTTATTTATTTTAACTCCCAATTTATTAGAATTATTTTAATTTTGGATTTAACATGGAATTAAATCAGTGTAAACCTTTTTTTAATATTTATCATTCTTTCATACATATTAAAGTCGAGAAACCCAACTTTCATCCTCTCAATTTATTTCTACCTGTAAATTGATACAATGTTTCCAAATTTATTAGAATCATTTTAATTTTGGATTTATCATAAAATTAAATATTCAAAATTGCAAACCTTTTTTCTAATATTCATCATTCTTTTATACATATTAAAGTCTAGAAATCCTATTTGATCCTCTCAACTGACAGATTAGTTTATTTCTACATGTAAATTGATACAATGTTGTTTTTCATTTGTTTATTCTTAGCTTATGGTTATTTTTGAAGAATTTTATCTTGATCCTCAACTAAGAGAGTAATTTATTTCTAACTATAAATTGATTTAATATACTTTTTATTAATGGTTTATTCTTCACCCATGGTTATTATTTTTGAAGTAATAATAGATAGAAGTGAGGGTGAGTAATTTATTTCTAACTATAAATTGATTTAATATGCTTTTTATAAATTGATTTAATATACTTTTTATTAATGGTTTATTTTTCACCCATGGTTATTATTTTTGAAGTAATAATAGATAGAAGTGAGGGTGAGTAATTTATTTCTAACTATAAATTGATTTAATATGATTTTTATTAATAGTTTATTCTTCACCCATGGTTATTATTTTTGAAGTAATAATAGATAGAAGTGAGGGTGAGGGATTTTTATTAAGATTTCAATTAGGTTTCCAACCAAACAACCACTTTATTTGGTTGGGCATTTATTTCATAGCCAATGCATAATATAATGGATTTAACTTCAATTTATAAGTTCATTATGGGGATATGGGTTTCAGTAGATTATAACTTCATTTATATACTAAATACTTGTTATTTTATGTGATCTTATAACAATGGTGTTTTTGTTTTGGGTACCTAGTTAAGGTTATTAAAGTATTGGTTTTTTCAATTTGAAATTAATTACACTAATCTACACAATAATAAGTTTTATAGCTTCATTTATATATTAAGCACTTGTTATTTTATGTGATCTTATAACAATGGTGTTTGTGATTTGTGTATCTAGTTAAGGTTATTAAAGTATTGGTTCTCTCAATTTGAAATTAATTGTACCAATTTACATAATAATAAGTTTTATAGTTTTAATACTTTTAATATAGACAATATGTAGAATTTATAACAAGGGTGAAGTAGTGGAATGCCCTTTGGCATATGAAACCCTAGCATAGTCTGAAACATCTCGCTGCTTGAATGGATCATCCCACCGTGAAGCAAGCCCTCTGCCACGGCCAGCCGCAGACTGTCCTTTGCCTAACACGCTGGAATGCATTCAGTAGAGGGGGGGAGACCCCCCTCGTACGGCAACGTAACGGCCAACAATTGGTCGGGAAAAAGGGAAAAACGCCCAACATTTGAGCCGCCACTGCAAATGCACGACCAACTCCTTGCTAGAGAGCAAGGGCTCAGGAAGGAAATTGATGTGGAAGTCGACACATCACATCCAAAAGCAACTCGCAGATGGGAGCCTGGCAAATGCATTCCACAAATGGATAAGCCACCAATATACATCATCAACTCAACAAGAGTGGGGGAACACACAGAATTTATGAGCGAGCATGCCCTTATTGGCAAATTTCTGGGCCTATGGCCATCAGAACGAGACTTGACCAGGTGGATAAAGCACTGGTGGAATCCCAAAGGGGACTATGAGATCCAACTTAGCTCCAAGGGCCTTTTCACAATCATTTTGTACAACCCAGAAGATAGAGATCGAATCTTTGAGAATGGGCCATATTTCTACAACTCGATAGGGTTATTTCTACGGTTTTGGACGGAGAGATTCAGCCCAGATGAGGAGGACTTCACCATGGCCCCCATTTGGATCTGCCTCTACTCCCTACCAGAAGAGTTCTGGCTGGAGGAAATCCTCATGGGAATCGGAAATACAATGGGCCAATATGTCAAAACCTCAAAAGCCACAAAACAGAGAAAGTACGCCTCATACGCCCGAATCTGTGTTTACATGAATATCTCAAAAGCCCTACCAGGAGTAGTAACGTTGGAATACTAGGATGAAGACTGGCAACAAACCCTGGATTACGAGCACATCCCGTTCCATTGCAGAAAATGTCACGAACATGGTCACCTCTTTAGAGATTTCCCCCTAAATAAGCAAGCTACTAAAGTAGGCGACACCACACAGCAAGATGACTTCACCACCGTCACAACCAGGAAGAAAAATCCTCCAAGGAAGCAGAACCCAAACCCTAAACCGCAGATCCTGACCAAGAAATCCTATGAGATCCTGAAGCAACTACCGGAAGAAGGAGCCATCCAAGATCCGCACAAAAAACCACTTCAGACCAAAGGTAAGAACCAAAACTCTACCTCTCTTGATCCAAATCATGAACTCCATCCAAATGAGAAAGGGGATGCAGATGGAGACATTCTAATGCACCTGGATGACATAGATCTGGAAGGCATCGACCTGGAAAAACTTGAGGAAGCCCTCAACCAAAAGGACCTGCATGCACTTCCTGAAGAGCAACTCCGAAAGGTACACAAAGTCTTTTGACTCCTCCGCAGGATCCACAGCTCGTCTAGGCATAGCCACAAAGTTTGGTTCAAGCTCAAAAAAAGTGTCGTGAGAGAACAAAAGAAGAGGGAGGAAACCGGTACATCAACTCATCAAGGAAGCGGGTCACCTTATGATCAACTCAGGGTAGATCCACAAGCTCTCGAAAGGATACCTCCACCCAACCCCACCCTCTTAATGATGAAGATCATTACCTGGAACATTAGAGGACTCAATGGTCGATCCAAACAAAGGATCCTCCGAAACTACATCCAAACAGAAAACCCAGATATTTTGTAATGTTATAGGAAACAAAATATGAAGGGATAGAAGCAAAAAGCATCTTCCAACACATTTGGAAAGGATGTGACTTCATTCTAATAGACTCCACAGGGGCCTCAGGATGTCTGGCCATTTTATGGAATCCCTGTACTGTCTCTTTAAGTAGATCATTTTCCACCATAGGCAAAATAACGGCCTATTTCGAGATCACGGGCTTGAACTAGATGGGGACTGTAACAAATGAATATGGACCCCAAATTCAACCAAAAAAAGACAAATTTCCAGAATGGCTAATCTTTATCAAAACCCTGTTGACCACCTCCAATTGGATCTTAGGAGGCGATTTCAACATGATCCTATCACTCGAAGAAAAAATAGGAGGGAGCAAGTGACTAGAACAAGACAGTGGTAAGTTCAAAATCCTGATAGACCAGTTAAATCTAGTAGATGTTGAAAATAGTAATGGCACCTTCACTTGGTCCAATCATAGATCATGAAATCAGCATATTGCTTGTAGGCTGGATCGTTTCCTCGTAAAAGAATAGCTAATGGAAGAAGGACCTCACATGGAAATTCTCATTCTCCCAAAAGCAGGGTCGGACCATTGGCCAATTTCCCTTAGCCTTGAAATAGGGGAAACTCCTAAATACAAGCCCTTCCGGTTTGAGAAATTTTGGCTCTCACATTTGGACTCCCACCAGCTTGCAAAGACCTGGTGGGCTCAAGTGGAAATAGAGTATGGCACAAGCATGTACAGATTTCAGCAACACCTCAAAAACTTCAAGAAATCGTTGAAACTCTGGAACAAGAACACCTTTGGAAATATATTCGAAAGTATGCAGAATATAGAAAGAAAATTGATGGAGATTAAAAAAACCTTCATCTCAGGAACTCGAATAGCCGAACTAATGAAAGAGGAACAGGAGCTTCAAATGCAACTAGAAGAGAGGAAAAGGCAAGAGGAAATCTTGTGGAGACAGAAGTCCAGGGTTCAATGGCTCAAGGAGGGGAAAAAAACACAAAATTTTTCCACAGAGCAATGATACACCGCAGGCACATTAACATAATTACTTAGCTAGAGGATAGCCAGGGCAATCCAATCTGAGAGCACATCCAAATAGAAGCAGAGCTCAATAATTACTACCAGGATCTCTTAATGGAAGACAAGGAGGACAGAATGACAACCATCAAATGAGTGACCCGACATATACCCTCTTTGGTGACCCGTGAACAAAATGCAGCCCTCATGAGACCTATCACTCAGGAGGAAGTAGATCAAGCTGTAAAATCCATGCCACCAGGGAAGGCTCCAGGTCTAGATGGCTTCACCACCGACTTCTTCCACCACTGCTGGGATCTGGTAAGAACAGAGGTTTGGGAGGTTGTTGAGGAATCACGCACCTCAGGCCAATTCCTTCCGGCCCTCAATGCAACCTTCCTAACACGCATACCAAAAGAGGAATGAGTTACAAATCCCAAACAGTTTAGACCTATTGCTCTATGCAACGTGATCTACAAAATCATAACAAAAGTGATGGCAAATCGCCTTAAACCCATCCTGGCCTTCATCATATCCAAGGAACAAGCAGGGTACATGGAGGGAAGACAAATTATGGACAATATAATTCTTGCTCAAGAGGTCATCCACTCTTTCAAATCAACAAAAACTCCAGGTATGTTAATCAAACTTGATCTCTCAAAAGCATTTGACAAAGCAAGTTGGCAGTACCTCCGAGCCATCTTAGATTCGTTTGGTTTCGACCAGTGTTGGGTGAACTGGATCTTAAACCTCACCTCCTCTGCTTTCTTCTCAATCCTTGTTAATGGAGTTCCTTCCGAGCCCTTCTCCCTGTCCCGGGGTATCAGACAAGGCGACCCTCTTTCGCCCTTCCTGTTTGTGCTCATGGCGGAAGGTCTAGGACGCTACATCAAAGCAGCAGTCATAGAGGGATCTCTCAAAGGTCTACCATTGCACAACATCCAACCAGCACCCTCACACAGTCAATTTGTAGATGACACCCTGCTCTTGAACTCCCCTACAGCTAGAGAGGCCAGCACGCTTAACTCCATAATTTCAGACTTCTCAGAGGCATCCGGAATGACCCTTAACCTAGAAAAATCCAGACTCTACTTCTTCAACACTCCAATAGTTGTCCAGGTCCACATATCCAGACTCCTGGGAATACCCAAGAGCTCCCTTCCATCCAATTACCTCGGCATACCTCTCACAGGAACAACAACAAAATCTATCTCTTGGGATATCCTTCTTTTGTCTATCTCCAACAGGCTGAGTAGTTGGACTTTCAGACCGCTTAACATCGTAGCCAGGCTGGTCCTGCTCAGATCGACTCTCCAAACCCTTCCCACCTACCTCTTCACTGCACTAGCGGCCCCCAAGCAGGTCATCAAAGCTATCTGAAACTTCCAAAGAAACTTCCTCTGGCACATCCATCAACCCAACAAGAAATGGGCGTTGGTTGGGTGGGACAAAATCTGCACACCCAAAATCTCAGGAGGGTTGGGGCTTCGTGACCCTAGAAAACTCAACCAAGTAATGGGAGCCAAAATCTAGTGGAGATGGTTAAACACACCAAGAGCCCTATGTGCGCAAATATGGAAGCAGAAGTACGCCCCCCTCACAGCAGACAACCAACTCATCAGACACAATACCAGAATACAAGGCTCTAACATTTGGAATACCGCTTGGCAAAACAAAAACCTTATACAAAACCATGCTTTTTGGAAAATCCGAAATGGAGAAAGCGCTCTCTTCCGGCAGGATTCCTGGCAGCAACTCAAACTCCTCAGCAACCTTGAAGAGATAAACCCCCTAAGATAAGATCTAAGTCAGGACACTCTTCTCAAAGTGAAATACCGTCGGAAACAAGAGGAACAGGGTATGAAATGGTGTCTCTCGAAAACCTCCAATCAGGATCTAGGGACCCCAGGGAACCTATACTTGCAATACTGGAAAAACTATGCTAGCCAACAAAGAATCCCCTTCAAAGAAGGCCCAAACATTCTCTGATGGGGTCATTCAACAACTGGCAACTTCTCAGTCAAGGAAGCCTACTATCTACAAGGCAACCACCAGAATCAAAGCAAGGAAATCCTTTGGAACAAAGTTTGGAACCCTGCACTCTGGCCCAAGGTGTCTACCTTCCTCTGGCTAGTTGCACACAACAGAGTTCTAACTTGGGACAACCTTAGGAAAAGAGGATTCATTGGTCCCTCAATATGCATCTTATGCCACCAGCAAGAGGAAACCAAAGAGCATCTCTTCAACAGTTGCCCCTTCAATCAAAGGATTTGTGACCAAGGAGCTCAAACAATGTGCAGAGCCAATCAAAACAGGAGAAGCATTAACGACACAATTGAAAACTGGGACTTGATCACCTACAACAATCCTCTATTGAATCACATCTGGAAACTTCTCCCAGGATTCACCCTTTGGCAAATATGGAAAGCACGAAACCGAAGAATTTTTCATTCTAAAGTCTCCACTACGGATGTAACATGGGAAAAAGTAGTCTCCCTGGTCAAGGAAACTGTCAGGAGAAAATCCTGGAAAACAGAGGACTCAAACTGCAATCCAGAAGAGCAACATATACTCCAAAGTTGGCAACCTAACCTGGTCAATCAATTGACGTTAAAAATATCCAAAAGCCAACACAGCAGCCCAACCGCCTAGACCCCTCCCCCAACAGATTTCATTAAAATCAACTTTGATGGGGCCTCCAAAGGCAACCCGGGACCAGCAGGTTATGGAACCATACTCCGAAATTCCAATGGGAATACTCTCTGTCTAGCAGTAGGCTACCTGGGAGAAACAACGAACAATGTAGTAGAGCCTATAGACCTCCTGCGAGGCCTCCAAATAGTTATTGATAGACACCATCACAAGCTAATCCTGGAGGGAGACTTTCAAATCGTCCTTCAACTAATCACCAAGATCCTGCACGGAGCACAACCTCTGAAAATCTCACCTAGCTGGCGACTCTTAGGGCTGCTAGAAGACTTCGAAAGCCTCCTTAGCACCAACCTCAACATCACACCATCCCACATAAAAAGAGATGCACAAAAGATAGCGGATTGCCTGACAAATGAAGGAGTAATTAAGGAGATAGACCACTTCTATTAGGAAGCAGGCACATCTGAAAACTTAAACATCTCAAATCGGTGCCAAGCTTTAGCCAACAAACATCTCCAACCCCTGGATGGGGTGCCACGTCGAACACGCAGGCCAAGTGGCAATGTGACGAGTAGTGCCATAAATAATGGCCATCGCCTCCCATCCTCTCATCATTAAAGCTGGGAGGGCGCCCACGCAACCATGTCTAGTTGATGAGCCCCCTCAAGCAAGCGAGGGGAACGACACTCCAGAGAATTAAGCACTAAGGTTTAATGGCTGACACGGTCACAATCAGCCTCACCCTTATCAACCGTTTGAATGGCAAAACGATGTATTTGCAAATCCAATTTGCGGGGTACTGGAGCAAGGCCAATCTTTCTGTTGATGCCCCGGTCTTAGCTCATCTCCTCCACATGACGAGAGCGTGCGGGAAGCCTCGCAGAGGCACGACGTGGTATTCCTATGACTCTCACAGGAAGAGGTAGAAGGCATTTGAGTGAGTTTTGGCCCTTGCATCTGCACGGGCAACCAGTGCAACCAGGGAGCATGGGAGACACAAAACGCCACCCATGGCGTATGTGGAGGATATGGCTCCGGACGAATCCATCCAGAACTGTCCGGAACACCTAATTTTCACCGTCCCAGACAATTGGAATCCCCCCACAGCTTTTGGAAACGAGATTAAGCTTTCAAATTCTGGAACCTCTCACAGGCGTAAGGCAGAAGAACAGGCAGAGTACTTCACCACTTGCTATGTTCAGGAAGAAGTGCCAAGCGGAGGAGAAGAAACGACAATCCCAACACGCGGACCACCCCCAGAGACAACAACTCAACAGTATAATCAGCCAGCAGGCCGGCTTAGCAAAGCCATAGCAGACATGGAGGGAACCCATGCTCAAGGGCTAAATCCCTTCTCGACTGTTCAGGAGGATCGAGAGGACCAACCTCCCTACCACAATACGAGTTATCTTGAGCTCCTCTTTGAAAATCGCAGTATGGTGGATGACCAGATCTTCAGAGCCATTCAAATCGGCCACCGCCTAGATATGATGTATGCAACACACTCCAAAGCGTCCCCATGACTACAGTGTCCTGCCTGTGCGCAAGCCTACACGATTCCAGCAGGATGGCGAAAGAAAGATGATGATGGAGACTCGCATGGTCAAAAGGTTACATGAATGTTTCTAATTTGCATTTTCTCCTAGCAGTAGATTTTAGATATGTCCATAATGAGGTTGTTAGACACTGGACTGAATGCATTCAGGTTGTCCGTCCTGGTTTCCTTCAGGCAGGACGATAGTCTGACAACTTTTTTCTTGTTTGAAGATAGATGGCAACTTCAGGCCAGCTGTCTCAGTTTCCTCTTAGTAGGCAGGACAATTGGCGACATTATTAAACTTTGTAAATTTGTAGTAATATAAACAAGATCCTCACCTTTTTTACTTTAAAAAAAAAGTTTTATAATTTCATTTATATACTAATTATTTTATGTGATCTTATAACAATAGTGTTTTTTATTTGTGTATCTAGTTAAGGTTATTAAAATATCTATTTGAAATTAATTACACCAATTTACACTAATAAATTAAACATAGGATTTGAGTACTAGAAAAAAAAAAAAATGTTTTAAAAATTTATAAATGTGTCATCTTTTATATATATATATAAAATAAAAATTATAAATGTGTTATCTTTTATTTATTTATATATATATATATATATATATATATAAATAATAAATGTGTTATAATTATAATGCTTATATTTATAAAAAGTATATATAAAAATTAATAAAAACAAGAATAAAAAAGTATATATAAAGAATTAGTAAAAACAAGAATAAAAAAGGTATATATAAAGGTGATCATATTCTCTTCTCAAAAACCTATAATACTTGGTTGCAAAGAGGTACCACTTTTTGCTCATAAAATTAGATATTTTTTTTTATTTTAAGTGAAATGATGATATTCACGTTAAATTATTTTACTTAAAATAGAGACAAGACCTGCAATGAATACAAAATTAAATTGAAAAAACAATATCTTATTATTCTTACAAATATGCTTGTGTTTGGTATTATTCTTACAAATATGTTTGTGTTTGGTATAGACATTAATTCAATTAAAGAAAAAAAAAATTAACAAATGTTTTTTAATTAAATATTGCAACTATCTTATACAAACCTTAAACACTAAACAAACTTGCACGTAAACTCTTCATCATTTACAAATATGCTTGTGTTTGGTATTATTCCTACAAATATGCTTGTGTTTAGATATTGCAACTATCTTGAACAAACCTTAAACACTAAACAAACTTGTACGTAAACTCTTCATCATTTACAAATATGCTTGTGTTTGGTATTATTCTTACAAATATGCTTGTGTTTGGTATGAACATTAATTCAATCAAAGTAAAAAAAAAAAATTAACAAATGTTTTTTTTAATTAGATATTGCAACTATCGTGAACAAACCTTAAACACTAAACAAACTTGCACGTAAACTCTTCATCATTTACAAAGGTGTTGGGAAAATATATAAGACATTTATTACAAATCTTTTTGATACTTAAGTTTATGTTGTACTTAAGATTTTTCATGTTTTTTTTACGAGAAGCCTATGGTTTGCATATTAATTCCCCTCATTTCCACTTTCACTCTCATTAGAGGGTGGGGTGGGGTGGGGTGGGGTCAGTTTATAATACGTAAAACATAAGTTTTTTTTTTTTTTAAATATGATAAATGTTTTTACAATGGAGGTAGAAGGACAGGTGGGGTGGGATAGTTCATATAGAAAACATATTAAGAAAAGAGTGGGGAGTAATTAATATGCAAAAACATATTATGTTTTGCATTTTATGAAGGTGAGGATAAAAATATGAATGAGGGAGTTAATCTGGACTTAATATGTAAAACCAACCAATAACTTCTTAAAAAAATACATATTTTTAATAGTTAAATCCAACTTAAATTAGATTTATTAAATATTTTATCTTAAAACAAAATTAATACAAACCACTTTAATTTATTTCATATATACTAACTAACATAAATTAGTTTAAAATTAGAATTTAATGAGTAATGGAGAGATCCAAAAATACCAAATGCAAGCCTCGTTTAAGAATCTAAGATTAGGACGAGATTTACATTGGTTTATCTTGTTTGCATGATTTTTTTTTATTAGCGTAGCCTTTCATAACATTTCTTTCAACCTAACTTGTATTAAAATTAAAAACTCAGTACATTTCAAGGTACAACAATATTGGAGGCGACATTTTAAATTTGTTTGATAAATCAAGGGTTGCAGAAAGGCTCACCGTGCAATTTGTTCAATAGATCCAGGCTTGCAGAAAGAAAGGCTCCACCTTGCAATTTGTTTGATACGTCCACGCTTGCAGAAAGGCTCCACCGTGCATGGTATTTATAATTTGCGTATAAATTGCAAACTGAAGGAAAACAAATCGATGAGTTATGATGGGGAATAGGAAGAGAGATTTATCTTCAGTTGCATTTTGATCCAAAACAAATTTGACTTAGAATGATTATTGGAATTATAAGTTTGAATTGTTTAAATTGTAATACATAAAATATGAGAGATGAGACATTCTTACATATAAACAAAATTTTATTCAATAATTGATTTTTTTACAATATATTGTGACTTCATTATGTAGAGTTCACAAGACTACACACCAAACTAGAAGACTAAGTAGGGAAAGGTCTCTCACAACCAACCATATGTACACCAATCTCCTAAATAATAGAAACATACAACTTAAGTAGAGATAACTCTACAATATTATAAAAATTACAATAGCAGATCACAATCATAATAATATGATGAAGAATATCACATATTAAGCACATAAGACAAGTAGGACTTAATTACTCCAACACCCTCCCTTATTGAGTATTTTTCTTGATCTTTGTCAGGTATGGTCCTCAACATCCCTTAACCATTTTGAAATCTTCGTGGCTACTAACTCCATCAAGTTGTCTGTTAACTCTAGTAAATGTGTAGCTCATGATTTGAATTCCTTAGTTCCCTCCCTTAACTCTCTAATCACGCACAATGTTCCACCAAATTTTTGGGATGAAGTTGGGTTGGAGCAGGGAGACTCATAGGGGGGGCATGTGGAAGGACCCCGAAATTTTTGGAAAATTCAAGGGGATGAGGGGAGTTTGAAGTCCCTAGGATAGGGGTCTTTGTCTCTAAAATTATAAAAAAGTAAATATTAATGATACAACCAAAATGAGAGTAAAGAGATGATAAATCACATTTATAATTTGTCGAAGGTAAATATATGAATGGTAGGATTTTTAACTTTTTAATAAAAAAAAAAAATTTAAAGTTTTTTTAGGAAAAAATTTAGGGGGATGCCCAAGAGTCCCCATTTGGAGGGGGTGTTTCCAAAACCAGTCATTTTCGATGGGGGGCGAGAAGCACATTGTTGGATGCAGGCCGAATCAGAAAGAAAGACTATTTTTGGAGGAGAAGCATGCAAGAGGAAAAAGACAGCTCGAAGGAAAAACAACACATGCAAGAGAGGCAGGCAAAACGCGCATGCATGGAAGACCTAACGACGCTAGGGTTAGGGTTTTTGTAATTCATTGTAATGGCTGGTGAGCCAAGAATATAAATATGTAGTACTTAGGCAACATATAAAAAAAGAGGGAGAACGAGAGAGAAGGGAATGGTAAGAACTATATGAGTCATTAAGTTGGTGAGCTAAGGAAGGAGTGAGCGGCTCGATCCCGATGGTTAGATCACAGTATGAGGATCCTGGTGTAATCTAGTCAACCTCACAGGGATCAAGGAGCCTGTTAAGGAGAGTGAGATCCAAGAATGTAAACATGCGCGGCGCGATGTATTTCTGAACCATAATAAAAGCTTGAGAGCCAGATTTTTGTGGGCGTAGCTTAGGATAGGGTGAAACACGGTAAAACCTATGTTATGTGAATGAATGAGTGTGTCTTTATGTCTGATTACTTGATGAATGGTATATAAATAAAACAACTAAGTAAGTCCGGTATCCCACATGCATGCATAGAGTGAATGTCATAACTATATGCTAGATTGAATGAATAAAGGTCATGTTGCACAACTACAGATCTCGTTCCGTCCCAAGATGAAAACACTTATGTATTTCATCCACCCATAGAGCTATCTCAGGTGAGACTGCATAGTACACTCTGTGTATTTTGTTTCCTCCGAGTTTACTAGAGGGGTCGATAGTCTTTAAGGGATTTTGTTGGGAAGCTTCTTAGTTCTGAACGAGGGTCAATCTATGATGGTCACTGAGAACCATAATACCCTATAAGGAATCCTCAATAAAAATAGAAAAGAGAGAAGGAAAGCCAACAAATGGTTATGTTGTCGGTTGATTGGAAGAAAATGAGATTGAGCATATGAGATCTACTGAAGAAGCTTCAAAATAATGCGGGATCAGAGGACAAGAAGGTGAAATAATGCGAATCTAAAAGGGGATGTTGAGACTGTGGAATACCATGAAGGAAGATATAGAGAGATGGTTGAATAAAAATGAGTTAGAATTTGTGCTGAAAGATAACAGAAACCCGAAGTTAGCACCACGCAAATATCTAGACAAGTATGTATGCATCGACTTGCATGGAGTCTTTTTCTGTGATTTCCCACACATATTGCAGGAATGGATAAAAATATTGAAATACAACCATCCTAAGAATCAGATCAGAGAGCTAGTGGAATATTGAAGAGATCGTGTAGCTACAACGAGTCAATAATCAGTTTACGTGCGTAGTAGACTTATAGCTAGACAACATTGTTGTCGGATTGATCACATAGTTTTCCGTAGATACAACGAAGTCCTACAATGCAGTTGGACAATAATTATTGAAGGGACCTCAAGGTAGGTACATCAGATTGTTATATACTTCCAAAAAGATATTTCTATATAATAAAGGTGTAATGACAATGGAGTCATACAACTAAACTTCCCTGCGTACATGGGGGAAGGGGGGAAGCAATGACAGGAGAAGGAGAAATGGAAGGAGAAGGGGATAAAGGAAAGAAGGAGGATACCTTGGAACCAATTATGATGGATGAAGACCAGATCAAGTGGATCATGGAAACAGTTGGAAAGATGCACAGTGGAGTACCGTACCAGTATAAGGTGAACACCAAGAAGAGATTCGTAGCCACGAGGGAAGGCTTGGAAGTGATGAAGAGGAGGTAGAGGATCTTCGGACTGTGGAGAATATTGAGGAAATCTTGCATGTGATGTATGAGAGGAAGACGAGAGGTCCAAGAAAGGAAATATAAGGCAACACTCCTATCCATATTAGTGTCAGTATGGAACCCATAAACCCATGTGTGACTAATACACCAAGAAGAACACCAACATTTAGACAACCAAATTTTGGGAGAAGAAATACAATAGGAATTGCATATACACAAGGAACAACAACTGGGAGAGCCAGTTCAGGAAGCAGTAATCAAGTATATACAACATGCAGAGGTAGTAGTTCATCATTCAAGATGGAATTCCACGATCCCACCATTAGGTTACCATAATTCAAAGGAGAAGCGTCGGAGGACCTAGAGAAGCACCTGTTTATCTACGAAAATATCTGGGAAGAAAAACATATCACAGACAACAATACTAAACTTGCATAGTTATCTAGCATGCTAAGTGATCATGCATTGTATTGGTATAGCTGCAAACAGTCCACCAGGGACAACCAAAACAATTGGACATATCAAGAAACTATTGATAAATGAGTTCCATAAGCCGAGTTCATAGGATCAATACATGAACGAGATGATAGAGATCAAACAAAAACCCGGAGAATTTGTATGGGATATTTACCAGAGATTCAAACGCCTCAAGTGAAATCTAAAATATGTCATGAGAAATATGCAGCATAGGCATTTGTTCGGCAATTCACTGTTACCACACTTGAAATATCCACTGCATCAACAAAAGTTTCAAACATAGGCAAAGGCTCTTCAGGCAGCCCTGCAACTCGAAGAAAACCAATATCATAAGATAGACCCAAACATCAAGGAGCTGAAGGAGGATGTGAAGAAGTTAAAATTCCAGCTAAACCAAAACAAGAGTAAGCACAAAAGTGAATCATTTTGGTGTACCACATGTAGGACAGAAGGACACCATAAGAACAAATGTCCAACATTTGCGCAGTATATGGTAGTAGGAATGCCAAATCCATTACCAACAGGAGGACTATGGTGCGAGATCTGTAAGAAACAAGGTCGTGATCCATACCACTGCCCAATGATGCAGAAGTACCAGACTATACCAAAGAGCTTGTATTGCAAGTTTTGTAAGTCAGTAGGCCATGATGACAAAGATTGCAGAACCATGGACTTGATGAGGGAAAGAAAACCATATGCATATAGGGTACAAGCATAAATGATGATTGAGCAAGCCGCACCTTAGTTTAACCAAGTACCAACCCCGTACAATAGTACATAACAATAGTATAAAACTGCACATCAACCATACAACACTACACATCTGTAGTACAATACTACGCAACCACACTATAATACCGCGTAGAATAACCAGGCACCCCAGTATAATGCGTCGCGAGGGGATCGAGCTAGCTAAAGAGGGGGAGGTAGAGAAAGAGGAGGCTTTGGAAGAGGTAGAGTACATGTGGCATGCCACAATTGTCAACAAACAAGACACTATAAAAGAGAATGTCCACTTCCACCAATGACTTGTATGTATTGTTGCGCATCAGATCATGACACAAAATAATGTCCGACACTATTAGGGAAGATCCAGGTGAAGAGAAATCAGAACAATCATAATGTTCAGTGGATTTCAGCAGAAGATATTGATGAATGAAGAAACATCAACATAGTTACATGGGGAGGAGCTAAAACAGGAGACAAGGCAGTACGACAAGAGCCAGCACAACACCAATGGGTGAAGAAGAATAATGAACCAAGGATGCAATTTGATGTGTAGAATGAAAATGATATATTCAAGAAAATGAGACAAGAATTCGTGAAGCCATACATTTCATTGACATCAACTGCGCAGCATAATAAGGAATTACAAGAGTACGAGATGCCTCCATCCTTGGATCAAACCAAAGAAACATAGCCCCTGGGACAAGTAAGTACGATTAAAGGATTTTTGCAATCCTGTGTTAGACTACTAAATGATCCATCCTCTGTTAAAGTATTACAAAATATGCTAGAAATATGTAGCACAGAGGTAGAAAGAAATCTAGAACAGAAAACATTCAATCATCTACATACAAGGAGGAGAAAAAGTAGAGAATTCAGGTTGAACGCCAACATTGGATATTTCAACATGGGAGATATTATACTGGATTTAGGATCTGAAGTCAATGTAATACCCAAGAATACATGGCAATGTATGGGAGAACCCACAATAGGATATTCATTGGTTCAGCTAAAACTAGCAAATCAAGACAAAGTCCTACCAATTGGAAGACTAAAAGGAGTAACAGTAGAATTGGATGGAGTGCGGACTAAAGCTGACTTCGAAGTAATCGATATAGTGGATGGCACAACACCTTATCCTACATTACTTGGATTGTATTGGGAGTTTGACAATAGGGCCATAAGAAACTTGAAGACATGGAAGATGACCTTTGAGTTAGGAGAATACAGAGTCATTGTGCCATTGGACCCATCAGAAGGGGAAAGGTTCGTAGAGCCTACTTTCTTGGACCTGGAGGAAATTAATCAGTTTTACAGAACAACTACACAAGATGAAGATTACATGAACCCAACTACATATGGGGTACTCACTTAGAAAAGAATCACCTCATGTGCGTCAAACTCAGATACAGGTTTAGAAAATTGGTAGCAGAGGTTACACGAAGTCTCCACAAGAAGATGTGCAAGAATAGACAGTGCGGTAAGATGGGTAGGTATGAAGATAAGGGAACCTCCCAACTTCCATGGGCTGAATGAAATAGAAGCATTCTTAACACAGTATGTAACACCCTGTTTCCCCCAGCTTGTAAATATAACTGGACTGGCCAAGAACTATGGAAAACTCATAAATATGAACATGTGATGTAAATGGACCTTGAGGAAGAGGTCAATGAATGTGAATAACATTTTGAATTTATTGCAGGACTGCTGAG
>SNQJ01S0003761.1:154142-164998 GCA_010110895.2 Picea sitchensis | reverse complement strand
TGTTTGAACCATCGCTTAGTGGGGAGACATCACCCACACCCTACAACGTGCTATTTGGAGACATGGCAGATGAAGAGGGAAATGCAAACATCGAAACAAAGACATTTGTATTCCCAATATTAGACATCGCCAGAGACGTTTCTATGAAGAATATTCCATTTTCCTCACTGTCTCACTTCCATGGTATGTCAATAGAAGATCCTAATTCTTTTTTGTTTTAATTTGATATACTATGTAGGAGTTATAATTACATTGATAATGTACAAAAACTAAAACTCTTTCCAACCACACTTAAAAACTTGACCTTAAGGTGGTTTATGAGCCTAGGAGAACACACTATATTATATTGGGATGGTATGAAGGATAATTTCCTCCAAAAATATCAATATTAATGCAGACCTAGGGATGCTAGAAATGACATATTTAAAATGCAACAGTCTAAGGAGGAAAGCTTGGAAGAATACCTAGAAAGGTTCCTATACAAATACCAAAAGACAAAACAATTTTCCTTAGACACACCATAGTTAGGACCATATTCCTAAAAGGTATGAGGGATGACTGCATTGAGGTACTAAACCTCATGATTTCTGGAGATGTGTACCAAAAGCCATTTTCAGACATTGCAAATTATTGTAAAAGATACTCTCGCAGTCAAGCCAACACATGAAAAAGTGTAATGGATATTATAAATAAAATTACTAAACCCACACCAGGAGGTGTTACCAAGATAGAATTGGGGAATCTAATAGAGAAATTCAAAATAGATATCCTAAACACCATCAACTCCCAACTTGATACCATTAAAATTAAAAGAAAACAACCAGAAGAAAATGCTACTTTGGTAATTTTATGTCCTCGGTGTAGAAAAAGGAATCCTGAAAAGGAATGTCCCATTAATGTTATCAAAATCTATGGACTCTATATATAGTATCACCCTACCAATGAGTTCCATTCTTTACCTAGACTAAAATCTATTTTCAAGGGAGGGGGAGAAACTCAGGAAACATCATATCCCCCCAAAAGGGCATGGAGACAACAAAATCCTAATATGTTTGTAGATCCTACCACACAATATTCGCAACAATAATGGGTACGTCCAATGTCGTATCCTCATTGTTCACCTCAACAACCAAAAATCTATCCTTGGAAACAAGGATGGAGGGGGCCTACATATGGGAATGTTACCTTTCAACCAACAACCTTTACCACCTACCCACAATACCCTTCCAATATTTATCAACTACTACCGGAATTTAATCCCCTTGCTCTTCCTCCACCTCCATAGCTACAACAACAACTTTCACTACCTATGATCCCAAATTTGCAGGAACGAATGGAAGTTGCACCTATCCCAAACCCTCCTCGACCTACCCCTATTCCTGCACAACCCATTCCTAATCCAAATAATAGACCTACACAACTTATACAAAATATTGAAGTACAAACCTTCCCCACTTATGTGATAACTCTTGCTTCATTTAATGGAATTGATTTGAGATAATGGAGGGTTTTGAATAAACCAAATCCTACTGTGGTTCTTCAATAAGAAGAACAAGTAGATAATCAAGCATTTCAAGAAGAAGAACAAATATATAATCAAGTAGTTCAAGGAGAAGAACAAATGGATAACCAATCAGATGAAGAAGGAAACACCCTTGTACAATAGGAAATTCCTCCTCACACTTCTCACCCAGCAGAAATACCTCAAAAAACTAATCCTCCTCCTTATCCAGAAAGGTTACTTGTGAACAAATCTAAGGTACCTCTAGGGCATAATCTAGAGATTGAACTTAGAAACATATGTGTAAATATTCCCCTACTTTAGGCCATCAAGTACATACCTATTTATTCTAAGATTGTAAGGGATATTTTCATTAAAATTCCATGGAGGAAGAGGAAGGAGCCTTTTTTTATATAGGTGGTTGGACAATTATCAAAATTTATATAAAAAATTCCATCCAAATGTAATGATCC
Organism: Picea sitchensis; assembly: GCA_010110895.2. NCBI lineage: Eukaryota > Viridiplantae > Streptophyta > Pinopsida > Pinales > Pinaceae > Picea > Picea sitchensis. The sequence continues at coordinate 163,024 of SNQJ01S0003761.1, read as the reverse complement.
AGGAAATCCAGTGGTGACCATAGATATTAATGGTGTTTATTTTCCAAACATGCTTATTGATATAGGAGCAACAATAAATCTTATGTTGGTGGACACCATGAAAACGCTGCAACTAAATCACCTAATACCAACACAGAATTTGCTAGAATTAGCAGGCAAATCAGTCATCAACCCAACAGGAAGTCTATATGATATAACAGACACTTTTCCCTCTTGGAAATACCCTGTGGATTTGTTAGTGATTCATCCCAAAAAATCCAAAACAGGACATCCGATAGGTCTTGGCCGACCTTGGTTTGCCACTGCTAATGCATTTATTAGTTGTCAGTATGGAGAGATGACAATTACCAATGGCACCCAAAGTCAAAAACTCATACTCTTTCCTCTTTCCCAACCATCCACTAAAATTCCTCTCTGGTTGGAGAATCCCTATAGGGAAGAGGAATGTACTCAGCCCTTGTTAACACTCGAACAAGTAAAAGGAGTTCAAGAAAAAACTGAAGAACAAATCTTAAGCCTATTTTTGGCTGATACATAATGCCTTGAATGCCCTCAATATTTTCCTAAATTCACACATATCTTCAACTCTAAATTCCAGGAAATTTGGCACCCCTCCACTCTACAGTAGCCACCATTTTAGAAGTATATGAAGGGAAAGAATCAAATGTCCAAGATGTCAAAATCATCCATGGAAAATTCTTGTACATCAATGCTAGTTTATAAACAGATCAACAACAAAAATTGATTCAAATGATTCAAGGAAAATCTGGTGCTTTTGCATGGGATTAATTTGACACTAAAGGGATTCACCCAGACACATGTATGCATGATATTTAAACTAATGGAGAGATCAGACTTGTTAGGCAACCCTAGATAAGAATGAATCCATCCTTAAAAGACGTAGTGAAAGAGGAAATCAATAAAATCTTGCATGCCACTTTTATTTACCCTATATCAGATAGCAAGTGGGTATCCCCATTAGTTATTGTCCCTAAGAAAAATGGTAAATTGAGGATTTTTGTGGACTTTAGAGAATTGAACAAGGCTACCTACATGGATTAATTTCCTTTTCCTTTCATAGACTGAGTCTTGGACACTTTGTCTGGGAAGAGGTATTTTTCTTTATTGGATGGATTTAGTGGTTACAATCAGATCCAAATTTCACTAAAAGATCAAGAAAAAACCACATTTACTTGACCATGGGGTACCTATTCCTATAGGGTTTTTCCTTTTGGGTTGTGTCATGCCCCTGCTACCTTTCAAAGAGTTGTCTTGGCCATTTTCTCTAATTTGACCCATGACTATGTAGAAGTCTACATGGATGACTTCACAGTATATGGGGATGATTTCTAGTAGGCATTGGACAATTTGGAGAAAGTACTAATTAGGTGTAAAGAAACCAACCTTTCCCTCAATCATGAAAAATCTAGAATGATGCTCACTGAAGGAATTATTTTGGGTCATCACATATCTGGTTATAAGGGTAGACCCTGCCAAGATTGACATCATTTCTCAAATCAAAATCCATAGCTCACAGAAAGATGTCAGAATATTTTTAGGGCATAGTGGTTACTATAGGAGGTTCATTCAAAATTTTACAAACCTAGCTGCCCCACTGTTCAAGCTGTTAGCAAAAGAGCCTGAATTTTGTTGGAATGAACAATGTCAAATTTCTTTTGAAATTTTAAAAACAAATATTTCAGGTGCCCCTATTTTAAGAGGAACAAACTAGTCTCTTCTTTTTCATATCTGCACAGATTCCTCAGATACAACTTTGGGAGTTGCTTTAGCACAAAGGGAAGGCTAGATTCCATATGCTATATACTTTGTCAGCAAGAATATTTCACCTACTGAAGTAAATTACACTGTCACTAAAAAATAATTCTTGTCAGTAGTACATGCCATTAATAAGTTCAGACACTACATAACAGGGTATGAATTTTTTGTACATATTGACCATTCAACCATCAAATGTTTGATGAAAAAACTTGTTACAAATGCAAGAGTGACTAGATGGATATTATTACTACAATAATTCAATATCATCATTATTGATAGGCCTGGAAGAGATAATTTAGTTGTTAATTTCTTGTCTAGACTCATTCATACAGGTGATAATACTCCAGTAGATGACAATTTTCAAGATGAGAATCTATTTTCTATTTCTACTTACATTCCTTGGTATGCAGATGTAGCCAACTATATTATAACATGAAATCTATCTCGGAATCTTTCCTCCCGAGAAAAATAAAGAATCATCCAGCTAATTTCCAAGTACATGTGGCATGATGGTTGTTTATATTGAACTAGGCCTAATTTGGTGATCAGAAGGTGTGTCCCAGAGGATGAAATGCATGACATATACAAAGCCTATCATGATGGTCCATGTGGATGCCATTTTGCTAACAAAAGGACATCATAAAAGATCTTACAGTCTGAATACTATTGGCCAACTATTTTCAAGGATGAAAAGAAGTATGTGGACAACTATGATGATTGTCAAAGGATCGAAAAACCTACTACAGTTGATGAGATGCCCCTCCAAGATCAGATAGTAATTGAACCTTTTGAGAAATGGGTTTTGGATTTTGTAGGACCTATTAACCCCATGTCTCAAAGGAAGAAGTACATATTAGTCTGAACAGATTATGTGACCAAATGGGTAGAAGATGTTATCACATAAATTTTTCAAGAGCCATAGGCCATATCCATGCACACAAAGAACAACACTCAGAGAAACTCATTCAAGGCCTGGAAATAAATACGAGTCATTGATTTTAAAGGGGACATGTGGTAGTTGATCCAATCCTTTGGGGAAATGAGCTTCAGGAGATTTGAAATGAGAATTTCTTAGAAGTCCCGAAGGCCCAAAGTCACAGAGTCTCGAAATGGATCTCAGCCATCCAAATATAGAATTCCATGCATCATCAGATCCTCAGCTCTGAAGGTTTTGCTTAGAGGGAAATGTGGTTTGAGAATTGAAATTCTCGAAGGTTGATTCACAAAGTAGAACTCAACCATTTATTTGAAGAGGGAATATCTGATCTGTCGATATAAAGTGCCAGAGATGGATCATTGATCAGGAAGCCTCATCTCATATAGGAAGGTGCCTACATTTTAAAATTTTAAGGGAGGGTCGCAATCGAAACCATGGTCTTTGGAAAGGGATGCACGGTGGTTCATTGTGAGTTATGGGGACAAAAGAAGTTTCCTTTCAGACCACCCTTATTAGCGCCCACAATCACACAATTGCATAGGGTCACATCCTGAGGTCACAATCATCAAGGAGTGATGAAGAAGGAGTTGGTGCCTGAGGCTCAAGTTTTCGAAAACACCCATATTGGTCACAGAAGAAGACTGGTAAGGCCTTGAGGCATCAAAATTGACTCGCAGAAGTTGTTGGCACTGTCTAAGAGCAGTCATGGGTGTTAGGCCTCATCCTGATCCTGATGAAGGAAGTTAATGAGAATGAGAGCAGTGGTTGAGACCTCATCTTAGCACATAAATGTAAATCTAGAAAGGATTGGAAGATTAGAGCTCATGTCTGACAACAGAAAATTATCTGCACAGTTTGACAGAGTAGACGCTGACTGAAAAATTTGAATGCAGCAATCCAATCACACTCCTGATCCTTGTAGAAGTTCTTCTTATATATAGGCAGTTTTGATATTTTGTAAAAGCTTGATGGTTGATCTAGGCTCCCTTATTGTAATATTTTGATGAAGAACATTGATTCTCTGGTTATGTATTTTTTTTTGAGACATCTTGGTTAATCTAAGTCATCTTTCTTGCTCCATATTATTTTCCTCTGATACTAAGAGATTTCATGATTGATTGATTCACATGGATTGTTATGATTGTATTATGATGAATGTTGTATTATAGTACTTTTATAAATTTTTTGAGTTTCTTTGAAATTTGAATTCAAGAGGATCTTTTGTTTGATTTTTTTCCTCCTTAGGCTGTTCGAAGACCTGATGTCCATAAAATACCTCTACACTTTCTCACCAAAGTCTTCCTCCCATTCACATTTACTCCAACTTATTGAATGAAGTTGATACAAGACTTCAATTGCTTGTGCATGCCAACCCATATTTTTTGAGTTAGAATGTTATTATCTTGAGTCTTATCCATTTGACCCCCCTTAAAAATCATTTACATTTATTGTATAAACTAATGGGTTCTAGGATTATCCTCATTACAGTGCTAACATAAATGGCACCATTGTCGAGGACGAATTTGAGCAGACTGAAGAGCTCCCTGGGAAGAACGACATAGATCCAACTCTTGATGGTAGACAAGAGAGGGATACAAAAAAATGACTATAATAATCTACCCGATGACTCCACAATCTGAGAATCCACTGGGAAAGATCTTATTGACAGAAATATGAAGGGAATGACTAGGTATCAACTTATGATCTTTCTGCATGAGATTTTGTTATTCTTTATCAACTCATTTTTTTTCCCTTCACATATAAAGAGGATCATATTTTTCTTTGTTTATTCAGTTGATCACCAACCTTCCTTTATATATCCATCCTTGGAGGAAGAAGCCATACTTTCTTCCTATGTTGTATATGTTTATCCTATATCCTCAGCTCGGCCTATTCATAAGGATAAACTTCATACTATGATCCCTCCTGGATTCAATCAACCTTGCATCCATGAGGAGGTTGAAACTGATCCACAACCTCCTCAAGTATCATCACATCCTGTTGTTACTGTTGAGCCTTGCCATCAGTGTGTTAAGCCTCATATTTATCCCACTAGTTTTCAAACTAGAATGAGAGATAAGTTTTTTAAACCTTTAAATATTCCATATCATTTTCATCGTTATCCTCTTGATTTCTTTAAATATCTTCCTCATTTTTCTGGGGAAGATCATGTTACATTTGAGAGGCACGTGGAGGCCTTTGAGAACTTTGTTGGTCAATTTGAGATTGCTCATGATGATGTTTCCATGATATTGTTCTCAAATTCATTGTTTGGAGATGTTGTTGTGTGGTTTAAATGTTTGGGAGCTGACTCCATTGGTTCTTGGGTTGAATTATGCAATGCATTTTTGAAGTGGTGGGGTGAGAACAAGTCCCTTGATTAGTATTGGGATGATTGAGGAGAGGGTCAGAGGAAGACTTGGCTAAATTCAACAGGAGGTTTTACCATGTGTATCAAAATATTCCTGTAGAGATTAGACCCACAGAGACTACTACCATGGTGTACTATGTCATGGCTCAACATTCAGATCTTGTCCTTCACCTGAGAGAAAGGACATAAACATATTTATCCCAATTATTCATGGATGATGGGGAAGTGGAGGAGAACCTCTGAGCTTGTGGCAGGATTCAAAGTCAATATCATCTCAACTCTGAGCGTAAGGCAGTTTTTTCTTGTTGTCCATATGAAGGAAAATATGTATATGATTTTTTCTTCGAAGCATGTATCATTGAACAACCCTATATTGATAGAAATCATGTGTATGAATATATAGGAGTAGAAGTTACTACTGTTCCTGAAATATACATTTTTAACAGTTATTTTCATGATAAAATTATTGATTTAAAGAATGATCATAGATATGAAAGACAACCCCTTTTTGATGAATATCCTAGTGATGATGAGCAGCAAGCGTATCTTGTATTTGATCACTATGAATACAGTAAGGATGATGTAGAGGTTGGCCTTGTCATGGAAGACATAAATTTGACCAGGAGAAGCCCTTAGTTGAGGCACATGAAGAGGTCATTTATACAAAGCCTGAGGTAAATCCACAGTCATCAGTGGATCAACAACCACCTACATCCATCCTTCTTCCACTTGTACCTACAGTTCAAAATAAGCAAATTTTGGACCCATAGATTCCCGTGGCTATCTTTCAATCAAGTGTGTCTGTAGGGGACATCAAGCAATTTGTCATTAGTTTTTAAATAGTGAAGTTAACCTTTCATAAGTTAATCATGTGTTGCCTTCAGTTTCATGACCCTGCAGATGAATACATAAAGTTTCACTTTTCAAATTATTTGGAGCATGCAGGCTTGATCTTTTTATCATCATTTGAAGGTAATATGGGTGATCATAAGGATGAAATTAGCCAGCTATCACACTTTCCTTGTTTCTTATGGATCATCTGCAGTGAAGCGAAGGATTCAGTTATCAAACAGTTTGAATGGCTATGGTGGAAGTTTTCCTTCACCTATCCCATTATAAATATCAGTGAGTATAGGATTGAACATAAATAATCTCCTTATGGAGCATGTGTGTTTGTTTTCCTTTTATAAGTAGAATAGTGTACATGTCATCCTTCAAAAAAATGTTTTGAGCTAGACTCCATAACCCAATATCTAAGGCACTGGAACTACTTGTTCTTGGCATCTCGCAGGGAGCATGCCATCCCCTATGGAGCCAAATGTTATCACATAACGCTGTCAAGGGCCGTAGGCCTCAACCATGAGAACAAAGCACAACACTTAGAGAGACTCATTCAAGGCCCCAAAATAAATATGAGTCATTTATTTTAAAGGGGACAAGTGGCAGTTGGTCCAAGCCTTCAGGGAAATGAGCTTTAAGAGATTTGAAATGAGAAGTGCTTAGAAGTCCCAAAGTCTCGAAGACTCGAAGTGGATATCGACCATCCAAATATAGAATTCCACGCATCATTAGATCCTCAACTCCAAAGGTTTTTCTTAGAGGAAAATGTGGTTTGAGAAATGAAATTCCTGAAGGCCGATTGGCGAAGAGAGACTCAATCATTGATTAGAAGAGAGAATATCGGATCCCTCAATCTAAAGCACCAGAGTTGGGCCATTAATCAGGAATCCTCATATTATATCACAAGATCAATGATCATGCTCCATTTTGGGGTCAGAAGGTGTGCACATTTTAAAATTTCAAGGGTGGTTCGCAATCGGAACCGTGGTTTTTGGAAAGGAACGCGTGGCGGTTCATGGTGAATTGAGGGGATAAAAGAGGTTTGATTTCAGACTACCCTTGGTAGCGCCCACAATCGTGTAATTTCAAAGGGTCATGACTCGAGGTCACAAGCATGAAGGAGTGATGAAGATGGAGCTGGCTCCTAAATCTTGAGTTTCTGAAAACGCCTGTATTGGTCATAGAAGAAGACTTGCAAGGACTTGAGGCATCAAAATTAACTTGAATAATTCATTTGCACCATCTAAGAAAATTCATGGGTGTCAGACCTCATCTTGATCCTAATGAAGGCAGTTACTGAGAATGAGAACAGTGTTGAGACCTCATCTCATCACATAAATGGAAAGTCAGAAAGGATTGGCATATTAGAGCTCGAATCTGAAAATAGAAAAATGTCTGCACACTCTAACAGAGTAGACGCCGACTGAAAACTTTGAATGCAACAATCTGATCACATTCCTGATGGTTGCAGCAGTTCTTCTTATATATAGGTAGTTTTGATATTTTGTAAAAGGTCTATGGTTGAACTAGGCTCCCTTGTTGTAATATTTTGATGAAGAACATTGGTTCTCTGGTTATGTATTTGTTTTTGAGACATCTTGGTTAATCTAAGTCATATTTCTTGCTCAATATTATTTGCCTTTGATACTAAGAGATTTCTTGATTGACTATATTATGATGAATGTTGTATTATAGTGTTGTTATAATTTCTTTCAGTTTCTTTGAAATTTGAATTCAAGAGGATCTTGTGTTTGATTTTTTTCCTCCTTAGGCTGTTGGAAGACCTGATGTCCATAGCATACTTATACACTTTATAATGAAATTCTTCCTCCCATTCACCTTTAATCCAACTTACTAGCTGAAGTTGATACAAGACCTAAATTACTTGTGCATGCCAGCCCAGATTTTCTGAGTTAGAACATTATTATCTCGAGTATTATCCATTTGACCCCCTTAAAAATCATTTACATTTATTGTATAAACTGATGGGTACTGGGCTTATCCTCATTACATTCTGAGGGTGATTCCTAATGATAACAGAAGCTAAATATTTGTATTCTTCTAACGAACAATATGTTGTAGATTTTCTTTTTGAATAAATCTTTACTCTCTTTGGTGTGCCTCGAGAAATATTAACTGACCAAGTAACCCAATTCACCTCCAATTTGGTCAAATCTCTTACTGAACATTATAAAATCAAACATAGAAAATCTTCACCTTATCACCCTCAAGCAAATGGACAGGTGGAATCAACTAACAAGGTGATATAATTTATTCTTACCAAGACTGTTTAGTTGCATCACAAATATTGTGTTGATAGGTTTCCTGAGGCCTTATGGGCCTATAGGACATCTTGGAGAAACACCAAAGGCCATACACCTTATGATTTGGTATATGGGAAGCAGGTGCTTCTTCCCATAGAATTTCAAGTGAAAACCTTCAGGACTGCCATGCAACTAGGGATGGATTTGGATGAGGCTAAAAAATAGAGGCTATTACAATTGAATGACCTTGATGAGATCAGACAAGATTCTCTTCAAAGGACCACCCTTATACAAGAACAAAGGACTAAATGGCATGACAAGTACATCAAGAAGAAGTCTTTTCAGTCAGGTGATTGGGCTCTACTGTATGATAGTAGGTTCAATAATTTTAAAGGTAAATTGTCCACTAGATGGTTGGGACCCTATGAAGTTGATACAATTTATGATAATGATTCAGTTAAGATAAATACTATTGATGAGAATCAGACCTCCTTTTTCATGAATGGACATCGATTGAATTTTTATCATAAGCCTCTATCCAAAGAGGATTTTTTCAGACATGTTCTTCAGAATTACTAAATGCAACTGGTAAGAAAGGGGATTTCTCCTCCTACTAATCCACCATAGTAGGTTTGATCATGTGAATTAATTTGGCTCTATACATATCTTTAAATAGGTGTGTCATTAGATA
>SNQJ01S0003761.1:116543-154132 GCA_010110895.2 Picea sitchensis | reverse complement strand
TTTTGTAAGGAAGGCATTCCGTTGAGGATTTCCGAAGGACCTTCCACTGGAGGGAAGAGGAACCATTATCCCTTTCTTCAGCATGTGCTATGATTTTCGCTAATAGATCAAGCCTTTAAACCATTGATGACTCCCTTGTTTCATATTTGACGTTTTTGTTTATTTTTGAATTGTTATTTGCTTTCAGCTCTTAGTTAGGTTGTATTTAAATTTTGTTTTCTGTTAACCCTTTTTGCTCCACAGCTCATCCTGTTCTGCCTTGCTGAGCCCAACAGGGCATGCTAGCGCTCCCATTTTTGCTCACCTGGCGACAATTTGAGCACGAACAAGCACGACTAGTGATCAAATTGGTTCCAAAAAGAGGAGGTTTTTGAATCTCAACATGAGGTTGTCCAAGCTACATAGTAACTTATTGTTAAAAATATTGGGGTGCAGTCATTGAAGTCTTTTGCCTTATTTCTTGACACTTCCACTGTAAATTCAGATTTCATGTATCAAGTGTTGGTATTTGTTTCACCTACATGGTCTTTCAGTAGAATGAAATCATAGGTTCTCTTCTATAGCATCATAAAACACCAGCTATTTATACAAAGTGTAGCCTATAAAGTTCCATTCTACAGAGAACCATCACCAGGTACCTTATCCAATTCTCCATGAGTATCATAATACAATTTTTTGATGATCCTGTACTGGATAACATCTATGTGCTATTCCGGTACTACAAAAATGTTTGTTGTTGTGTTCATTCGGTACTGAAGGGGAAGGTATGCGTTGGTCTGATATTACAAAATATTTTTACAGGGGTCCAACACTAAGCAATGATCTGGTACTGGTAATGAGGTCTTGGTAGTCCTTATCCTATACTCAAATCTTTTTCTGCTCAATATAAATGATTCAAGTAATAGGAGGTATAAACTCAACATTTTTTCATTTTATTAAGGAATTATACTAATTATGTATTAAACATGTGGTTACTCTCAATTATTGCACACTCCCTACCATGAAATTCAACAATCCCTCATATACAACTCCTCGTGAATAAATCATTCATATACACCCGAAATGTTGAGATTACGAGGTAATTGTATCTCTAACATGATCAATTTCATTCTTTCTATTTATATGGTGAAGAAATGTCATAATACCATGATCCAACATCATTCCACTCGAATGACTTAAGCCACATTTTAATGCATGTCAAAATATGAATCCCTTCTGATCAAAATGACATCCGACGATTTCATACTTGTGAATTTTGATCATAATGACCACATCTCTTTTCATCATTGCCCAACACTCCCGTGAACATGATCTGATGCCAACCTCCATACGATTCTATAAGTTATTCATGAATTCAACTTATCTTACCTTGCAATCATTACCATGGATGTGATCATTACAATCTGAATCTTAACTTATAAACTCTCCTTTGGATGGCTTTGCCATCGATATGAGCATTATTTACCAGTTTACTATCACACCACCTCCATTTACACTATGAGTTTGTTCCTTCATATTGTTTTCATACTTATTCTCTTTCGGTACTCCATTGTGGACAACGTTGATCTGGTACACAACCCTCGATCCTTTGTTCTGTTGCCTCATATGCTTTGAGAATTGTTTTAATCTACCATGGGGGTTGATAGACACGAACCTGTGTTCTAGTTATACAGGGAGACACAAGAATATCAAACTTGCAGGGAGAGATTTGAATAGGCCGATTGGGTTCCATTTCTAGAAAAATTCAAGCGCTATCATGAGGGAGTCTCTCTTTCTTTTGCGCAAACCTATGATGGATAAAGTGTGCAATTTGGATATATGAAATTAATGAGTTCGGAGGCCACCATAAAATAAGCTACATGCTTACCTTCCTCTGGAGAAAAATACTTTAAGGGGGTGATCGTTGATAGGAAGATTTTTAAAAACTTTCTATGGACGGAGCATCAGGAACACAATTGGACTAAGGGAATTCCTCGAAGTTGCATCAAGGAGAGATACTAGATGATTCTCATTATTTTTCATATATTTCTCACTTGCGAAGGGAGGTATGTCATGACCTTCCTATACCATTTGAAACTTTTGTCACATTTTGACAGAGGGCCACAAATCTATTTTCCCCACTTCCTCTGGATGAGTTTAAATAAAATGGTGAGAGGAGTTAAATCATCTTCCAAGAAAACCGAAACCAATATTCATCACCATGGCCTCATGAAACTATTGGTTGTTCATGCCTTGAGAAAACAAGGAAGTAGTTGGAAACAACTACTTCAACACAAAATTTCTCAAGAAGGAGTGTCTAAATATATAGGAGGACACGAAACATAGGCATACAGTGAGGGGTCCAGTAGAATGACAAAGAAAAACAAATGGAAGAAGTTAGGGGGTGAAGAAGCTACTGGTAAACCTAAATAATCCCATCCCATTGATGAATTGGATAAGGATAAGTCTGTTGTGGAGAATCCTACTTCATTCAAAAACAAGAAAACCTCCCAATATCAGGAAATAAGTCCAAACCTAATTCCAAAAGCTAAAAGGAAGAAAATAAAGGATGTTGGGCAAGGGGAACGCTCAGATAGTTCCCCTGAGGAAACCATTTAATTGTCACTAGAGCCAGTTGGAAAACTTGGAAAAGTCCCATGAAATAAACATACAGAGAAGGAAAAAGTGTCAAAGGAAGGTTGTGCCAATAGAATAAATCCTAGAGGATCCCACTATATCTAAGAAGGGGAGGCATGCCCAATATAATGGACCAAGTTCAACCTCGACCCCTGCCAATCAACTGCCATGAAGTGAGAAGCGAAAAAGGAAGAAAACAGGTCAAAAGGAAGTTTCACATGATTCCCTTGAGGAAACTATTGAGTTCCCTCAAGAATTGGTTAATGAGTTGGGGAAGACCCCTAAAGAAACTATTGTGTTTCCTCAACAGCCGGGATGATTTTAAGGATGGAAATTTATTTTAAAATGTAGAAACCTTGGAAAATCTTACTAATCTTTCATATGCCAACTATAAATGTTTGGCAATACTTTTGTAAAAATATTCAAATTTCTAAGGATTTTATATAGTTTTTATAAAATTTTGGCGATTTTTAAGGTAAAATAATTTTATGCTATAGAATTTGGGCGAATCATTTTTAAAACAGTGAATCTCATTTTCGGAAAAACCATGGAAAATTAGCCCATGAACGAAATTTAGCCCCTAGAATCATCCTTGCTTAATACCCTATTAGTGAGTTCGAGAAGACTCCAAATATGGAAAGTTTAATTAAGGGGAAGCTTAAAATGAGGACGGCTCAAAAGAAACAAATCTCAGAGCCTACACCTCAGTCCTCCAAAGTGGAAACAAGGAATGTTCAACAAGGACAAACTCCATAACCCACATTTCGTTCCTCCAAGGTAAAAATCAAATCTGTACAAGAGAAACAAGTCCCCAGGCCTATAAATTCTATTAAAATAAATAAGAGGAAGTTGTTTGAAGAGACTTCCACTCCGGGCATCAAATCAGAGGAAGCCTTACTTTTTGTATGAAGAACCACCGGAAGCATGGAGAAATAGATAATAGTTCCACATGTGCCTTCTCTTCTAGAAGAGCCTATTGATATTCTGACTTCTCTAGAGAAAGAAAGTTTCTATGGAGCTACAATTAGTGAGACAGAGGGGTTACTGACAAAAACTTTCAGAGGTATAAGAAAGGAGAAGGAAGCCTGAGAGGAGGTGATTGAACAAAAAACTACATCTGATCCTGAAAATTCTATGAGAAAACAACAATTGATAGTGAATATTGGGAAACTAACAAACCAAAATGAGAAGTTGAAACAAGAAGTTACAAAGTACCAAGTGTTGGATAGGCATATCAAGGCAGAGAATGCACAATTGAAAGAATATAACCTAAGGTTACAGGATGCACAAGAAGAGTTCTTTGTTAAACTCAACAAAGTTTTACGTTTGATCTAATACACTAGGGTGATTAAGAAGGAACTTAGAAGCGAAGCTTCTGGTCTCAACATTCTACAACCAGATAAATGATGTTTAGACATGAAGGGAGATGGTTCAGTTTTGAAAATTTTTGAGTATCAGTTGACATTGTTCCATGAGGACATGCAATGAATTTAGCATAGGGGAAATGTTGAGTCTCCATTTTGATACTTCTATTATCCTATATTATCCTCTATCTGAATCTATTTTACCTATGATATGTTTATATGATTGACCATTTCCTCCACAAACCTACTTCGTGACCTTGTCCATGTGCATATATAGGTAACCTATGTTAAAACATGATTTGTTTGAGTTTTTGATTAAATTAGATTTAATGGTTGATTATTTATGCTCCTAATTACTTTGACTATTAATTAAGCARCTCCATTTGGTACTATCCCTAGTTTGGTACTGCAACAACCGCTTGATCCCATACTTCATTTGATCCAGTACTCTGCAATGATCTAGTACCACCAACTCATCATCTCTTCTKATACCAGCTCAATGCCTCTATCGGTACCAACTCAATGCCTCTTTTGGTACCATATCTATGCCTCTTCCGGTACCATATCAACGCCTCTTTCGGTACCAGCCCCACGCCTATTCTAGTACCACCATTGCACTAGTCCGGTACCCAGATTTATGACTGTGGTAGTCCGGTACTAAACCGTTGTATACACGATTCACGTGTTGAACGAGTATGCCGGTGGTGATTTCATGAAGTTAGTTAGATGTGTTAGGATATTTAGACACTTAGGAGTTAGTTAAGATCTACTTGGTATAATTTTTTGTTAGGTAAAAGTGTGTTTATTAGTGTGTTTCTTTAGTATGAATTAGTATGCATTTGTAGTTAGGAAATTCAACAGTCACAATATGTTCCGGACATAGAGTGATCTGACAGTTCATACTCTCCTCAATCTTGACGGCCCTTGATCTGTGGATTAACACCCGATTGGTCCATTATATATATTTAAAGAGAATGGGGGGTCATTTTCCGATGATCGATTATGAGAAAATCTCTTGTAAAATCTCTCTGTAATCTTTTTCGTTTCCATTAATAAACTTCTCCAAGTGGCCATGTTGGTTGGGGCCATGGATGTTTCCACATAGGGATTTTACCACATGAAAACATCAGTGTTTTGATATTTTATTTGGTTATGTTAGTGGTTACTTAAGGTGTTCATCCTCTGTTGGAATACCTGGTATCAAAGCCTGTTTGAAGACCCGCTCCTATTGTAGATCGAGATCGTGAAGTCGAGTTGGCTCATCTCCATTTTATGTCATTTTCGTACATTTATGGGCTGAGAGGACTATTCCATTGCATCTGGAGTGCTTGTTTCATTCAGGAACATGTTTCCTTTCACTTGAAAAGGTTTTTTTTTCCCAAGATACGACCATTTCAGTCAGATCCGAAGGTATAAAGCCTGCATACGCATTGTTTTAATTTTTTGCGGAGTATTATTTTTGTTTTATTTCTGTTTTGTATTATTTATTTCTTGGTTGCTACTCTTTTAAATATGTGTATTCTCTTTTCCCTATTCCCTGTGCGATCTTGGAAAATCATAAACATGTAGGAAAAGGTGCAACTTCCGGATAAGATTACCGAGATATAACCCTTGTTGTCATCGAGAAGCGAATTTTTTTTCTTGTGTGAATTTTTTTTTTTTTTATCACACTCTTCAAGGCCGTCTTCCACAAAAACACCCCTAATCCTCTTCCTAAAAAAATACACTATGTTTTGCTAGACTATTTGGTTAAAAATTGCCTTATTAAGTAAGAGGTCTTGAGTTCAAGTCTCTCTTTTGTTACTTTTTTTGAAAAAGTTCATGCTCAAATTGTAAAGTGTATTTCACTTCAAGTATAAAACTGAATTACTATATGTAGCTTTAATATTTTATTTTAGAGTTATTTATTTTGCATGCAACTTTTCTTTTATAAAGTAACTTCATTTTAAAAGTGATCCCCACTTCTCTTTATAAAAGTGGGTCACTTCATAAAACAACTTACACTATCGCGTGGTCATTTGGTTGTCGTTTATGCCTTTTTTAAAAAGGGCATGCCTCTCACATCTGAAGTTCATTTTTAGATCCATTCTTTTAAACCATATAACGTTTCGAGATATTTCCATCCAGATCATTAGTTTCAGTTTTTAAATCCATATTATCTGCATATTTAATATGGATTCTATAAGCAATCTCTTTCTTACCAACAATAATTACTTCCAATGGAAATCTCATATGGAAGATTTATTAAGAAGTAAAGGCTTGTACCGGATTAACTTGGGAAAGGAAAAATCACTCACTGATGATGATAAGAAAGTCAAATGGTCTAATAGGAGTGACAAAGCATGTGGACTAATCAGAATGTCCATCTATCCGGATTCAAGGTTTCACCTTAAAGAAATTGATGACCCCAACGAAGCTTGGGAAAATATTGAATCTATGTTTGGTAAACTCAATATTATTCTAGCACAATAGTTAGAAAATCAAGTATTGACCTTAAGTCCAAGTGATTTTTCTTGCCTTGGAGACTATCTATCCAAATTTAAAACACTCATAATTTTATGTGAATAATGTGAGATAGACATGGAGGAAGAGTGTTGCATCTATCTTATTCTTTCTAAGCTAGGTAGTGCATATTCTGTGTTTGTATCTACCTTTTATGCCATGAGGGAGGCTCTAGGGAAAGCTTATCGAAAACCGACTCTTGAGTCCTTTTGTGCTGATTTAATTAGAGAGGAAGATAAACTTATACAACTTGAAGTGATCAGCACTGCAGGTACCTCCAACAAAGCCTTAGTTTCCCAGCAGAAAGATAAACCCAAGTATACCAAGAAGAAACATCCTCACTATAACAAAAACCAACATAAGGGTCTGAAACCCACTCAAACAGCTTCAACACCTAATGGTGACAAAAGAGAAAAATATAAAAATAAGAAGACTGACATACATTGCAAATTTTGTGATAAATATGGTCATGATGAGTCCAAATGTTTTAAGAAGATGGCAGCTTTAGATGAATCGATGAAGAAGCACAACATCAATATTGATTCTACTTATTCTTCTTATTCTCATGGACATGCACTTTCCGCTTCTGGTTTCTCATTCAATACAACTTCTACTTCTTCTTCGGATGAGTGGCTTATTGATTCAGGATCATCTTATCATATGCCTAAGGATAAAGACATATTTTCTTCTCTAAATGAATGTAAAAACAAGAAAATATTTGTTGGTGATGATAGATCTCTCAGTGTTGTCAGATCTGGAACAGTTCATGTAGATAATGGTCATTTCAATGATGTATTATGTGTTCCAAGACTTTCTTGTAACATTCTATCAGTATATCAAATCACTCATTCAGGTGAAGGTAAAACCGTAGATTTCTCACCTCACCAAGTTGTAATCAAGGATCTAAACTATCCTAAGCATGTTCTTACAACTGGAATTGTTGATGATATTACCAGGTTGTACAATTTTGACAACTTTGGGTCATCATCTTTTTCATCATTTTTTTTTCTCATTGCGATGACTTGAGAAAACTTTAGCATGATAAGTTTGGCTATATAAACTATCGCTCATTGCATCAAATATGTAATCAACATATGGTGACTGGTATTCCCCCTGTTTCATGCAAAGATGGTGTTTATGCCGGTTGTGTTCTTGGAAAACATCATCGGGATAGTTTTGACAAACGTGTCTCTTGGCATGCCTCAAGCCCTTTGACACTTGTTCACAGTGATTTGTGTGGTCCACTTTCTTCCCCTTCTTTTTCTAGGTGCAATTGTTTATGAACTTTCATTGATGAATTTTCTAGACATGCTTGGGTTTACTTCTTAAAACTTAAGAGCAATTTTTTGACAAGTTTTTGGCCTATAAGGCCCTTGTAGAAAAGAAATATGGACATCAAATTCAAAAGTTAAGAAAAAATAATGGAGGCGAATATGTGAACAATAATTTTACAAGTTACTACACTACATAGGGCATCTGAATGCAACACACTATTCCATATACACCACAACAAAATGGTGTTGCTGAGAGAAAGAACCACACGTTAAAATAAATGGCTAATTGTATGATCCAATCTAAGGGATTAAGTCTAAAGTATTGGGCGGAAGAAAGCAATTGTGCAAATTACATAGTAAATCACACTCCCACAAAGGCTCTTAAAAATATAACACCAGAAGAAACTTGGACTAAAATTAAACCATATGTAAGTCACTTCCATGTATTTGGCAGTATAGCATAGGATCACATTCCTGATGAGAAAAGGAAAGCATTGTAGCCTAAAAGTGAGAAGTATATATTTGTTGGTTATTGTAAAATGTTATAGACTTCTTCAACCACATTGTAATGAAGTTATTATTAGAAGAGATGTTAAATTTGATGAAAATCCCTTGGTCTGTGAGCCTAATTCAACAATTGTGCCTTCTTCTTCCTACGAGCCATCTTCGACATTTGTGCCTTCTTCTGTTCTTATTCTGGTTTCTTATTCAGATGATGAGAGTGAGGATTAAAATCCACCTCGGCCTGCTCACCTTCCTCTAGATGAGTCCTTTGAACCTAAACCAACACCATTTCCACCGCTCCCTAGATGGGTTTGTTCAACACAAGAAGCAACTGGTGGTATTTTAGGTGATCCTTCAAATCAATGTCAAACACGTTCACAGTTCCAACGAGCCTCTTCTCTTTTGGTTCAATTTTCAGAGACTTGTGATCCAGAGACATTTGTAGAATATTCAGGTCATCCAGATTGGGATACAACAATGAATGAAGAGTATCGTTCTTTAATGGAAAATGATACTTGGGATCTTGTACCTCTTCCAAAAGGAAGAAAACTTTTTAGATGTAAATGGGCCTATAGAACTAAGTATTCATTAGATGGAAGTGTTGAAAGACACAAGGCTCAATTAGTTTCCAAAGGATTTTCCCAAGTTGAAGGAATTGACTATAATGAAACCTTTTCCTCTGTAGCCAAAATGAATTCCATCTGCCTTGTTCTTGCCCTTGTTGCCTCACATAAATGGGAGATCCATCATATGGATGTTAAATCTGCATTCTTTCATGGATATTTGTGAGAATAAATATACATGGAACAACCTCCTAGATATGTCCAGAATGAATCTAGCCTTGTTTGTTGCCTTAAAAAATATCTGTATGGTCTTAAGAAATCTCCCCGAGCTTGGTATGCCAAAATGGACAGCTTTCTTATTGACACTAGATTCTCTAGATGTCATTCTTATCCTAATGTCTATACCAAGAAAGTAGGAAGCCATCTCATAATCTTTGTCCTTTATGTTGATGAACTTATCTCTACTGGTAGTGACTCAAAAATTTTAAACCATGTGAAAACAAGCCTTAAGAAGAATTTTGAAATGACAGACTTAGGATTTTTGCACTATTTCCTTGGCCTCCAAGTTTTTCAAACCAATGAAGCAATTTTTCTTTCCCATTATAAGTATGCTTGTGACCTTCTTCGTTGCTTTCACATGGATGATTGTAAACCAAACCCTTCTCCCTTCCAGTCTGGAGTCAAGCTTACTACCACCTATACTTCTCGTGAATTTGATACCACTCTATACCGTCAGTTAGTTGGTAGTCTCTTATACTTGATTCATACCTGTCCTTATGTTTCCTTTACTGTTGGTCTTATTTCCCGGAATATGAAAACACCGCATAAAATCCATTGGAAATTGTAATATACCAGATATAAAATGTATGCAGAACAAAAATAAAATGCTAGAAATTGCAGAATAACAACAATATAACCAGAAAATTTACCACAATAACACTGAAATGATAAGAGAATAATAACAGAAATAACACTTTGAATCTGAAAGCAATGTTCATGAGCCTCTTCGAGGGGGAAACCTCCAGTTGAGCAGAGCTCTATTAAAATAATATCCAAGATATGGTTCTCATACCCTCGACTCCTATTTATACTAAAAAGAAGAATCTAGAGGAAGATCCTTCTAGAAGCAGACGCTTCTATTAGGTCTTCTTACATCCACCTTATTCTATTTTATTAAAAGGCCTTATTAATATTGACCTTTATTACATCCGAATATATTGTTCTACCTATGTGTGGGTTACGACCCTAACATGTACGCCCCCTTAAAAATAGCCTTGTCCTCAAGGCTTGAGAGAGGAAATTGTTTCAGAATGGTAGTTGATTCCCAAGTGGCATCTGCTAGAGTTGTATCTTTCCACTGGACTAACACTTCCTTGATGGTTCTCTGACATAGGCGGCGCTCATGCTGGTCCAAAACTACTTCTGGCTATAACCAAATGGATCCTTCTTCAACTAAATTTGGAAGGTTGGTTTGAATTTGGCACTTAGATCCAATCACCTTCTTTAAGAATGAAACATGAAAAATAGGATGTAGCTTTGAATGGTTTGGCAAAGATAATTGATAGGCTACTTGTCCCACACGCTTGAGAATGGTATAAGGACCATAAAATTTGGGCGCTAGCTTCTGACAATGCTCAACCTTGAGGGAAGTTTTCTTGTAAGGTTGCAATCAAATAAACACCTGATCCCCTTCTGCAAATTGGCGTTCAGATCTACCTTGATCTACTTCTTTGTTCATGCAATTCTATGCCATTACCAAATTCTCTTTGAGTGCACGGAGAATAACCTCTTGAGCTATAAGTTTTAGGTCAACCGCCTGGACCTTCGAGGCACCCGGTAAGTATGAGAGAACTGAAGATGGCTGCCATCCATATATTTCTTCAAAAGGAGTCATGAGTGTATGTTGAAGGAAAATCTCCCTGCGGACAGGTAGATCTCTTCTTGAGAGCTAGAGTCTTAACTCCTAAGACAAAAGATTCTTATCATGGACACTGACTTCCTTTTAGGTCTAGATAAACTAATGTGTGAGGGGGAAGGAGAAAAGAAGTACCTTTTATTATTTTTTGTCCCTGCACGGTCTGAGTTGAGCTCCAATCTTACGCTCCTCGATAAGCCCTGTAGACAAACAAAAGTACAAAAAACTTCCTACTCTATTGAGATTAGCTCAAAATAGACCTATCTATTAGAGACAAATTCATGTGAGATCAAACACAGATTTGAAAGAAACAGGCCAAGCATATTATATTAAAGAGAACAACAACAAAGAATTCTTACAACCATAGATGTGAGTATAGAATCTTCGTCAAGCCTTCCTCGTCCGAACCCTTTCTCAAACAATCCACACACCGAATGTTGATGTTCCGAAAAACACCTTCTTCATGAGATCATAGGTTAGATGCTTCACAATTATTTCCATTCTTTTCACCATGAGAAGGCCTGTTTAAATAGGCTTGGAGAGGCCCAACTACTTGAGATATCTTTGGGGTAAGTTGAGGATTTTCCACCTCCAGTTATGGATCTGCCCTAAGATCGTGGCTTGACCAAGGATTTGAATCCAACTGCCTTCAGATATTGAGGGTATATTTCCCTCATTATTCTCAACAAACCAATTTTCGCCTAGAATAGGTAGTGCTCCCCCAAAAGGGGCATCAGAGCATTATAGCACTCCCCAAGAGAAGGAAAGAAAGTGTTGGGGTTATAACGCTCCCCCAGAAGGGTGGAAAAAGTGTTATAATTCTCCCTGACAATGTATCGGGGAGCGCTCCTCCCTGAAACTCAATTTTTAGTGGTCCTTCCAATAGCATGATACTTTCATTTCTGGTAGACTGATTCCTCCTCTTCACAACTAATATTTGAGGTGTCCTAAGTGTCCCTGTCATGTTTTTGGAGGCATGACATAGGCAAGAAGGAAGTATGATGTCAGCAACACTTATACACCTGCGATCAAGATGCGACACTTGCAACACTTGAAAGCGAGTAATTTTGAGGTGTAACAGATTGCCCCCCAAAGTGTGAAGTTAGAAGACGAGAACTGATAACTGAAATACTTTGCAGACTTTCAAGCAAGGGTGTGGGCTCAGAGAACTTGACAGAATTTTCACACAACCATCAAACAAATGTTAAGACATTCTTCAAACCCAAGGAAGGCATACCTATGCTTGAGTGGTAGAGACTTTCAAGGTATGGCCTCCATAAATACACTAGGGATCCATAATTATATTGATAAAAGGTATAGCCACCGAAAATACACTATGGATCTATACTCCCATGACCTGAACTGATCGTAGCCATGAAGAATACACAGTGGATCTACAAGATGACAAGACATAGCCACGACCAATACAAAGTGGATCTATGTGACAGTATATGTGTCATTGTTCAAGAGAAACGCCTTCGCAACCTGGGCAAAGTACATATCAAAGTGATCACTCAACCCAGGGTCTTCTTACCGATCCTGATGTAGTACAAATTTAACCATGTGAATAGATGTCTTGATGTCAAACATGGTAGAAACCACTTGATTACCGGTCAATGATGTAAACCATTAACAAGCGCGAGGGAGATCACCATTAATGTTAATGACTCCCAAGGTACTCTAGTACATTCCAATGAATGTGAAAGGATGAGTTGAAGTCGAACATCCGTGGAATCATCCGATCATAGGTCAATGATGTAAACCCACTGTCGAATGGGAGGAGGCCTTCCATTGAGGCATGCAGGTCCCAAAGTACTAACTGGTTTCTAAGTCTAATTCCTATATAATGTGTTGAATTCAACAGGAATAGACTCGTCGAAGGAGGGCCTTGATGTATCCCCCATCAATGACATGAAATAGACATAGAGATGTAATTGGTAGATCAAATGAACATGGACAGACACAGGTATTGAGACAAGATATTTGTGATGGCTGAATCTTGAGGTGGATACTTCCCTTGAACACTAAGGCACACTAGCATAAACATGACATGGGCCAAAACATGATGATGCAGTGGATACTGTGACTTTCATTGGGTGACCCAAAGGAGTAAGAAAAACTTAGAGGATTGGTTCAGTGCAGAGGTTTAGCGGATTAATATGTGTGCAAAGACAAAGTGTCATGTTCAAGGGTGACTCTAAGAGTTACTTGGTAATGTTCTCAAAAACTTCTTGGCTTGCTTCCTTCAATTTTTCCCCCATCCAGATAGATGAGTACCTCTTTTTAATTTAACAAGCTCGAGGAGGGTAACACATGCTCAATATAATTCAACTTCGGTAAGTTCCTCTTCCTTTGTTTAACGAACTGGAAGAAGTAAGGGTTCGATCCCATATGGGCCTATTAATGTTTGTTTTAACGAGTCCAAAGATAGAAAACTCGAAGGTTTTTCATGATTATAGAGTCTGGAAAAACACTTAAAAGAGAACTCTCTCAGTTCCTTTTTTATAAAGTAGTCTGATGAGACTGAAAAAGAGATAAACTATCGCTCAACAAACATTTTCTTCAAATACTTTAACGAGCATGAAGAGAACAAGGTCGCTCGACAATATTTTCATGTTCAGAGAGTCTAAAAAGAACTTAAAGATGACTCCAATGTTGTCCTTTTTTGTAATGTTAGTTTCACGAGGCTAAAAAAGAGATAAATTATCACTTGAAAGACGCCCTTTCAAACCTTTTAACGAGTGGGAAAGGAAGCAAGATCACTTGGAAATATTTTCATGTTTAGAGAGTCTGAAAAGAGCTTAAACATGACTCCAGGGGGTTCCTTTTTCATGTATCCATACAGGTCCAAAAAAGAGATAAAAGTTTACCCGGATGCATTCTCATGTATTTACGAGCATGAGAAACAACAAAGACTAAGCTCGGTCTTCCTCCAGCTTGACAGCTAGTGGCTTAAATCCAAAATGATCATCAAAGGTTGGAGACATGCCCTCCAACCTTCAATTCATTCACCGACTTTGAGGTTGTCACCAATTTCTCTACTAGATGAGAAAAAGGAGAAGGGTGGATGAAAAGAAGGTTCAAGATAGGTAACTGTTTCATTTTTTAATGATCTTGACATAGGAAAAAAACTATCCTTAGGGCCTCTGTTTCATTTTTTAACGAGCTTTCCATAGAGAAGATAAACTATGCTCGTAGCTACTTCTTGATCATAGCTTCCAAGAGAATAACGTTTTGGAAGGATACCATGTCAAGGGACAAAACTCGGTCATGGATTCTAGGAGATCTTTGTTGGATGGAAGATAAACACATGTTGAGGTTCACGATAGGGGTAAGGAGATCAAGCTCCAATAACTCTACCATAGAAATCACCATGTCAACTACTGGATCCAAATCATCGGAAGTTGAAGGAATGGGAGACAATACAAAATGACATCAAGAGGGGAGATAGACTGTATATCTTCCCAAATTTCTTCATGAGGGGGAAGAAAAGAGGATTGGTGACAATTATTATCCCAAGGTAACTTGTCAATGCGAAGCATTTTCGGAATAGATTCATCAAAAGGAAAAATTGGGGAAATGCAGTCGATTGTAGACGACAAGGAACACAAACGTGATTGCATCAAGGAACCAACAGGTGCCAATAGATGTTGGTCATCTGACAAGGGAGAAGCGGATTGGATAAAAAC
Organism: Picea sitchensis; assembly: GCA_010110895.2. Classification (NCBI taxonomy): domain Eukaryota; kingdom Viridiplantae; phylum Streptophyta; class Pinopsida; order Pinales; family Pinaceae; genus Picea; species Picea sitchensis. The sequence continues at coordinate 139,705 of SNQJ01S0003761.1, read as the reverse complement.
GTATGATGTTTTGGATAGACTAAGTGGCACAGTGTCACATAGTGCATCGAATTCCAACAGACGAGGTACAATCCAAGGGTCAGATGATTCCAAAGATTGATAATCCACGGTCGAAATCATATCGACAGTGGCAATATGATGTGTAGTCGGTGGAAGTGGTGTAGGGAAGGTACCCATGAGGCTAGAATATTTTAGTAAGCCAACACCAATGCTTTCATACGTGATTTTGTGGTCTCCCAAGAAAGGAATATTGTTGGTAGTGGGAGCACGAGCATCGAACGTGCATAAATCCAACTTGTTGGTGGAGCACGGTATCGAACGCGGCATAAACTAACTCGATCAATGCACAATTTTTCCTAATGAGGAAATTGGACACAAAACTGGACGGTGACAATGATACCATAGAATAAAGCCAACTTTTTCCAAGTAACAAGCTGTAATCAAGGGGAACATCGACCACCCTTCGACATCAACAATAACAATTTCTCCACCCAATTGGATGGGCAGGAACTCTAAAATCCCATGGGGATGAAAACCTCACCCAGAAGGCACCCAAGATCGCTGGGGACGGTTATGAGGGAAGTAAACCTTTCCAACACGGTAAAGACATGACACGTTGAGGCCCTCATCCAAAAATATTTTGGTGGATTTGTTGATTGTGAATAGCAACATCAATTCGGAAAGCAAGTTGGTGGGAGAGTCAAGATGCATAATTGTCCATGTTAAACATGATATGGTTGGATGACTCGAGATCAACAACACCAAGAGCACCATGACCAAGTGTTGTAGAATTTCTAACGACATAGCACACGTGCTTGAGCCAAATCTTCAACAATGTTATAGTTTTGGGCTAATAATGCGAACTAGAATTAAAGGCATCTTTGCAGATAATTCTCCTCTCTTAGGAGGGCTTAAGATAGAGTCGAATGTGGTTTCAATCTAAAGTGGTCTAGACATGGGATTAACCAATGGAAGACTAACGGAAGGATGATGATGGATCTCGTAAAGTACCGGCACCGTTAGTGACTTTTCCTTTGTCGAGGTTAATTGTGTGTCGAGGTCTTAGGAGTGAGTGGTGGAATTCAATCCCATTAAACATATAAACATATCTCGACTGAATGAGGCCTCACTATTAGATGATAGAACCGCTCTTGTTAGGGGTTTCAACAACCATGGATTGTTGTTGTGGAAAGGCTGAGTAAGCACAACAGATTGTGAATTTCCCTTAAATTTTGGCCAATTTTACTGTGAAGTGGATAGTCATGAAAGTGTAGTGATCATCACCACAAATGATACACGAAAATTTCAATTTCCATTGTGGCCGCTTTTCAGTAGCAGGTGTTTGAGCTTGATTTTTGGTTGTTCATTGTTATTTTTTGATTTATTCTTTGTCTTCTTCTTTAACTCGGATTGTTGTGAAGGGGAATATTGAACTATATTCACCTCATAGATCTGAGTTTTTGGGGAGGTAGAGGAGAGTGTGAATCCAATGGAAGTAGATTGAGTTTTGATGTAACCAATAACACCATCCGCATGAGATGAGGATGACAACTTAGATGAATTGGTATTAGCTCAAACAACATTCAGAAGAAAATCATACAAAGTACTAGATTGTGAATAAACCAAATCTAAGTAATAAGCCCGAGAAATGGCTTCTTCCTCTAAGGACTGCGCAACCCATAGCGACATCGCGAGTTATCGGGGGTAAAAGTGATTTAGAAAACCATTCCGCCAATAATATGTCGAGAATGATTACCTTGATCATCCTTCGTCGTCTCCACTCACGAATATGGTCATAGATATGCATGGAGTTAGTTTGACGAAGGGATTTCAAGAGTTCAATACCTCGCCTCGTAGCGAATAGGTAGTTGAGAGTGCATGAGGAAAGACATGGCTAGGGAATTGAAATCATGAAAAGAAGAACATGGTAGTTCAATATACCACTTTGCCGCATAGCTCGTAAGTGTTTGTTGGAAAAGACACAAACATATAGAATCATCCATGAGGGGAGTTTGATGAACACTGAAATTGAAAGTCATCACATGGTTGTTTGGATCTTCACGAGATTTTCCGGCCAAATTTTGAAATATCGCTGGAAGTTTAGTCGATCGATCACAACCGCGGAATGAAAATAGATCATTAGTTAACCGAGACAAGTTTGGGAGATATAGAGTCGCAAGAAAAGGTAGTTGTCGGTTAATTTGTAGATGATAATAGTGTGGCATAGGAACACCAAAAGGACCATAAACTGGTTGTGATACAACGAGTCCCCATACGCTTTGCTGGCCAGGATAACTAGGATTCGATGGTGGATGAGAAATATTTGAATAACCCGGTGGGTTCCGGCATTATAGGTTGGGTGATTTTTTCCCATGAGGAGGATAAACATTCTTCCCCAGAATGGTAAGGAGTAGATCCCGGCGATACATATTGCACTTTCCATGAGGAGGATAAGGTTGTGGTCCCGGAGAACTCTAGGTGTTGTTTGGGATACCGCTTGGATAAGGTTGTTCGTAAGATGTTCCGGAAGGAATATGATTTGATACTCCTCCTAGTGATTATGAGATGAGTCTCCCCAATGTGGGTTGGACGAAAGTGCCTCAAGATACTCCCTGTGATCGGTGGAAGGGCTTCCAAGAACGGTTGCTGCCCCGCTAGCTGTGACGGTATAACCGGAGTATGACTAGCAAATGGAGGGTGCCCTCTAGGAGGAGCATGAAAATGGGGTTGTCCCCTAGGAGGGGTAGGCATTCCATGGAAAGGTATTCCTCCAAGAGGGAAAGGTTCATTATATGGAAGTTTCCCTCAACCTGCTTGGCCAACATGGGTCTGTGATTCTCTGGTGAAAAGATGTCCCAGTAGGATCGCGTGGAACATGTGGAGTTGTAGAATAAAATCTTGTAGAAATGGGGGTAAGGATTAAAGTTCCTTGGGAATGAGTAGAGGTGATGAGTACAACATTAGGATGGACTGTGTTGGTGTAACAATAGGGTTAATAACCTCGACGACCTGCGATTCATGGTTTGACGATGGTCCTAGTTCACTAGGAGGGCCAAGGAGGATGAAAAGGTTATCGAAAGGATTTGAAATGTTCATAGAGATCGGCCCGCATGAAGTCCTCCATACAGAACGAGTAGGTTTGGGATTGGTTTCTACTGTGGTTCTAGGACGAACATGAGTCCTATACTCATCACCAAAGATTGGTCCTGTGGATCCCATATATGTCTCAGTAAAAATCCTCTCCGGTAATCGAGGGACCTCTTCGCTCATGACGCCCTAAAGGAGTCTAAATGAACCAAAAGTGGTTCAAGAGGAGTTACCAACACATATGTAGTGGGATTTTCAACCGTGATCAAAATTCCTTATGAGTTATCAACTAAGGAGCAATAATTTCCAAACAATTGATTTTCACCTCTATGGTAGTTGTCTTTCGGAGGGTTAGGAGGTAAGGGTTGATAGTCCGAGGCGTTTCTTGCATCCTACATGATCTAAAAAGACCCTATCATCTACAAGCTCAATTGTGGAGAATAAATGTAACACACCGAAAAATCTAGGGCCAACTAACAAAAAAGAAACAACATACGCTTAATAAAATCTAGGAATCAACCAGTTTAAAAAACTTCCTTCCATGATCGCATTCTAGTTGGTGATGATATCCAATGTCGTGTGATCAAGTACAGAATGGGATAGAATATGGTGGAATAGTTACAATTTATGCACTTTCTTAACGGATTTTCACCCTGGTGCAAGATTCCACATAGTAATTGTGCATTTACCCTCCAAGGAACCCGAAAGTGAGTTTGACTAATGTCTCACCTGTATAGTGAGACTTTCCTTCACTATCACCTTGTGTAAGTACTCCAAAGATTATGGCAACTAAAGACACCAATTCAAAGGAGTCCCTCGGAGGGTACAGCTTGAGAGTCCGGACCAAAAATGTATGTGGGTAGGATAACAAGTCCAAATCAACCGGAGAGGTTCCCACACATAATCATGGGTATACCCCAAGTGACCCCTAATATATGATCCAACCACTACAAACATTTGAACCACGAGGCGATAATCTCCATAATTCACCTAAATGTGACCTCGTGCATAAACCCTGTGAGAGAGGGGGATCCCCCCAAAGCAATACGACAATTGATTTAACCTCCCTAGATCAGATGCTAATGTTTGTTTTGAAAACTTTGAGAGTTTTACTCACAACCCAATCCAAAGTAAGCACCCTAGTCTACTACAGGAAGATCCTAAAAAGAAAAGGTTCTAGATAATTTTTAATTAGCGCTTCGCTTTACAACTCGTTTTACTCAAAGGGTGTATAAAAGTGAAACTGAATGGAATGATGACTCAAATTATCAAAAATGTACCTAAAGATGATAAGAAATCATTTCTTTCAATGACCTACCATTTAAGGGAAAGAGAAAGAGTCATTTTCACTATCAAACACCAATATGGAATGTCCTCAATCAATTTGTTCTCAATCTAATGAAATACAATGTCAAACATTTCAGAAATGCCTTCTAATATGATAACCAGTCACTAAGATGTATCTTTTTCATTTGTATGAGAATGATGATTAATTCAATGCAAAACTTCTCTTTCCAACTAACCTTTTAGATCAAGGAGATTTAGACAAGCATAAGCAGATTTTGCACAAACAACAAACCCTCTTGCTAAGATTGAAACAAGAAGCAAAAGAAAAAGATAACAAAGAGAATCAAGAAATCTCAACCAAAATAAATATTCTTAAGAAATATGACCTCAAAGAACCAAATAAGATGATTCACATATTTTTGATGCCCTTCACAAGAGTTCCCACTCAGTCGAGTAGGAGAGAAGAAAGAAGTGGATTGATTCCAAGTTCTTAACAACAAAACCTCGTATAAGGAAGAAGGCTACAAAATATGAACAGAAAAGTGATTATTCCTCATAAGGAAGGATGTCAAAGGTCAATAGGAAGAAGCATTGAATCACAAAGAGCTCAGCAAGTGAAAAAAATAGAGACTAGTTTTCAAAAAAGACAATTCTAGAAGGAGTTTTTGCAAAGAGAGGCTGGTGCCTGGTGTAAGGGGCACTAGAGCCGCTATAAAAATATATCTAATACCAAGGGGGAACGTCAATGCTCCTCGATAACAAGGTATGGGAGCACCAAGATTCCACAACTCACAAAATTGTCCAACAACCCAAAATTTCAGTCAAACTTTGGCAATCAAGATGAATGCGATGGGGTAAGGAGTCAATCAACATATGAAATAAAACATATGGGGTGAATAAGGTCTAAAATGAATAAAGGGTAAGACAAGGTCTGTGAGGGAAACCAAAACTAAAAGTTTTGGTTTCGATCCCCGTTGAGCCAATTTTTGTTGAAGTAAAATCTCCCTCAAGTATTGTGTAGATTTCCTCTTGAGAGATAGACTCTAACTCTTAAGACATAATATTTTATCATGGACACCGACTTCCTTTTAGGTCTATATAACCTAATGTGTGAGGAGGGGAAGGAGAAAATAAGTACCTTTATCGGTGTTTTTCCCTTCACGGTCCAAGTTGAGCTCCAATACGCTTCGGCCGATAAGCTCAGAGACAAACAAAAGTACAAACAACTTCCTACTCTATTGAGATTAGCTTGAAATATACCCCATGTATTAGAGACAAATTCATGTGAGGTCAAACATAGATTTGAAAGAAACATGCCAAGCATATTATATTAAAGAGAACAACAACTAAGAATGCTTACAAACATATATGCCAGTGCATAGTACATGCGAGTATAGCAGCTTCATCAAGCCTTCCTAGTCCAAACCCTTGCTCAAACAATCCACACACTGAATGTTGATGTTCCAAAAAACACCTTCTTCATGAGCTCATAGGTTAGATGCTTCACAATTCTTTCCATTCTTTTCACCATGAGAAGGCCTGTTTAAATAGGCTTGGAGAGGCCCAACTACTTGAGATATCTTTGGGGTAAGTTGAGGATTTTCCTCCTCCAATTATGGATCTGCCCTAAGATCATGCTTGACCAAGGATTCGAATCCAACTTCCTTCAGATATTGAGGGGATCTTTCCCTTATTCTTCTCAACAAACCAAATTTCACCTAGAATAGGTAGCGCTCCCCCAAAAGGGGCATCAGAGCGTTATAGCACTCCCCAAGAGAAGGAAAGCAACTTTTGGTGTTATAATGCTCCCCTGGAAGGGTGGATAGAGCGTTATAATGCTCCCTGAAAATGTATAGGGGAGCGCTTCTCCCTGAAACTCAATTTTTAGTGGTCCTTCCAATAGCAAGAGACTTGCATTTCTGGTAGACTGATTCCTCCTCTTCACAACTAATCTTTGAGGTTTCCTAAGTGTCCCTATCATGTTTTTGGAGGCATGACATAGGCAAGAAGGCAGTATGATGTCAGCAACACTTATACACTTGCGGTCAATATGCGACACTTGCAACACTTGAAGATGAGTAATTTTGGGGTGTAACAGTGTAGCTGTATGGTATGAAGTGTTGTACCACCATTCAGCTAGAAGTAACCATTGAGCCCACTTATTTTTCTTTTCTGAGGCAAAACACCTCAAATATGTTTCCAAACACTTGTTGAAAACTTCTGTTTGGCCATCCGTCTGGGGATGATAAGCTGCGCTGAGATGCAATTCGGTGTCTTGTATCTTGAACAGTTCTTGCCAAACATTTCTTGTGAAAGTTGGGTCGCGATCAGAAAAAATAGAGTGCGGCATGCAATGAAGATTGAAGACCTAATCCATGAAAATTTAAGCCACCGTGGATGATGTAAATGGGTGTTGAAGGGCATAGACATGAGCATACTTGGAAAGGCGATCAACAACCACCATGATGACTAATTTATTTCCCAATTTGGGTAAGCCGGTAATAAAATCCATAGATATATCCTTCCAAATAGAAGGTGGAATCGGGAGCGGTTGTAGTGTGCCTAAAGATTTGACTGTTTCTCCCTTTTTGCATTGACATACATCACATTCAGTGACATAATTATGAATGTCTTGTTTCATACCATCCCAGAAAAAGGAAAGTTTGACCTTGTCATAGGTTTTGGTGAACCTGGAGTGCCCTGTTGTGGGTGTAGCATGAAGCTCAGAAAGTACCGTGGCTTTAAGATTTGATTGTTTACTTAAATACAAATGACCTTTCTATTGAAGTTCATCATGTAGCCAAGAGAACCCTAGGAAAACTATACCATTGGATTGCAATTGTTGTATCAACTGCAAACTTTTGGGATCTTGTAGCCATTCCTGGCAAATGGCTTGGAGCCAATCTAGGACAATGAATGAAAGAGGAAAAAGGGATCCTTCATCTTCATATTTGTGGGAAAGTGCATTCATAACAACATTTTCTTTTCCTTTCTTGTAAATTATCTCATAATCATATCCAAAGAGCTTAGTCACCCATTTTTGTTGTTCTAGGGAGGAAATGCGTTGTTCCAGAAAATACTTGAGTCTTTGATGGTTTGTCTTAATTTAGAAATGTTACTCCAATAGATAAGGGATCCACAGGTCAACGACATGTTGAATAGCCAACATTTCCTTTTCATAGATGGATTTGCCTAGATTTCTTTTAGATAGTTGCTTGCTGGTAAAGGCAAAAGGTCAACCCTCTTGCATAAGGACAACACCAATTCCTTTGCCTAAGGCATCACATTCCAAAAAAAAGGTATTTTTGAAATTGAGAAGGGAGACAAATGGAGTGGTGCACATGGCCATATTCAAGGTTTGAAAAGCTTGAGCAGTGGCTGGAGTCCAAGTGAAAGAGTTCTTTTTGAGGAGAGCAGTGAGAGGTGTTGCAATCTTCCCATAATTCTTAACAAACTTTCGATAATACCATGTTAAGCCTAGAAATTCACGCAACCTCTTAAGAGTCTTTGGGTGAGGCTAATCTTGTATAGCTTCAATCTTTTTAGGATCCACCCTGACGCCATCCTTGCCAAGCAGATGACCCAATTATTCTACTTATGAGGTGCCAAAAGCACATTTAGACCGTTTCAGGAAAATTTAGTGCTGAGAGAGTAGATGAAGAACTCGATCCACATGAGAAAGATGGTCTGTCCAGGTTTTTCTATAGATGAGGATATAATCAAAGAAAAATAAGACAAAATGGCAGAGAAAAGGATGAAAGACATGATTCATGAGGCTTTGGAAGGTGGAGGGGGCATTACACAAGCCAACGGGCATGACCAAAAGCTCATAGTAGCCCTCATGAGTTCTAAAGGAAGTCTTGGGAATGTCTTCCTCTTTCATACGTATCTGGTGGTAGCTCGAACGAAGATCCAGTTTAGTGAAGAATTGGGCACCACTCAATTCATCTAGGAGGTCATCAATTATAGGAATCGGGAATTTGTCTTTGATGGTAAGTTTGTTGAGGGAACAGAAGTCAGGACACATTCGCCAAGAACCTTATTTCTTTAGGACCATGACCACAGGAGAAGAGTAGGGGATCATACTAGGGCATATAATGCCTACATTAAGGAGTTCCTGGACCATTTTCTCAATTTCATTTTTTTGGGAAAAGGGGTGATGATATAAATGGATATTGGGAGGAAGGCTTCTGGGTACAAGGGGAATAGAATGATCGTGAACACCACAGGAAGGAGGGAGTCCTTGGGGAGTGGAAAAGACCAATTGATGTGTAGAAAGGATGGATTGGAGGTCTTGTAGGATCGAGGGTGTCTCTGTTGCTTGTATGGTATGGAGTTGGGCGATAACACCAGAATGACCTTTTTTGAGAAGCTTTTCCATGCGATGGGAACTAATGATCTCAGGTGAACCAACGATGATGCCTTAGAATTTATATTGGTGGCCCTCCTGGTCGAATTGCATGGTTAAGTATTTAAAATCCATGAGAATGGGACCCAAAGTCCTTAGCCAATCTGCACCCAACACAGTTTCACAACCTCCCATGTCGATAGAAAACATATGGGATTTCAAGTGGTAGTCACCAATTTGGAGATGCACATTTTCAAAACTCCCTCCATATTTCATGGAACCACCATTGGCAATCATGATTTGGAAATTATTGATGGCATGGATGTAGCAATGATTTTATTGGGAAATGCGGCAATGAATTAAATTATGGGTGTTTCCACTATCAACAAGAATAATGACCTTCTGATGCTTGATGTAACCAATTAGTTTGAGGGTTTAGGGAGTGAAGAAGCCAGTCAGAGCATTGAGGGAAATGACCGGTTCTACTTCGGGGGGATCTGAGGGAGGGGTTATGTCAGTGGATTCAGGTGACTCAGACACAAGGGGAGTTTCTACATCCTCTTATGAAATATCCTCGGAGATGGCCATAAAAAGATTTTTTTCTTTACACTTGTGGCCCAGGAAATATTTGTCATCATAATTATAAAAAAGACCTTTGAGTTTGCATTCAACCATTTCAACCCTGGTCAATTTTTGGATCTTTAGTGGAGAAGAGGGAGTAATGGGATTTAATGGTTTAGGGTGAGGGATAAAGGAGGGTTTTCGGTTTTGAGAGGATATAACCTATTGTGCTTCTTTATCTATTTTAGTAGCCTCCACCCAACTCTAAGGCCGAGCCATGAGGACATGGGCCTGAATCTCATCCTCGAGGATGCTGATAAAACACTCTTGGAAAAAGGCATCAAACATGCCCTCTGTTCTAAAATCCAAGCGCTCAAAGGCGGCTATAAAGTCTTCCACTATTTCTAATTGTTTCAATTTTTTCAAATGTCCCAAATGGTTGGTGTCAGTGTCAAAGCGTTCATAAAGTTCTGCCACAAAGTGTGTCCAAGAAATATACCCTTGACGAGAAGTTTTTCTCCATTTCCACCATTGCCACTGTTCTTGATATAGATGGATAACACCATATCGGAGTTTGGCTAAGTCATCTCTAATGTCGTATAAAGAGAAATAATGTTCCATTTGGGTTACCCAACCAGTGGGGTCTGAGCCATCAAATTTGGTCACATCCACCCATGGAACGCATAGGTCACGTTGAAAGTGATGGTTCTAAAATTTATTTTAATGAGAGGAATAGTCACCTTCAGGATGTGGAGGTGAGGAAGAGGAAGGGTTATCTGTAGGGATATTTACTTTGGTGCAGAGAGTGCCGAAAACAATGATTCAATATGGGTGGTGAGGTATTATTTGATTTCCTCCATTGAGGACTGCATGGTTGTATTGATGGTTGCAACATTGGCACTGATTTGTTTCACTTCTTGTTTTGTTTCAATGAGACCAGATTGCAAGGTGTTGAAGCGAGCTTCCAAGTCTTGGCCACAGGTATGGGCCATGAGGATGGGGGAACTGAAAACGAGCAATAGAGGTAAAACATTTTGCCAAAAAATGATTTGGATAAATGTGATAAGGGCGAAGAGATGAATCCAATGAAATGGATCTCAAATAATGGTGATTTTATTTTATTTTATTTTTTACACATGTGGAGTTTTACTCCGATCTGAAGAATATTGCAGAGAGAAATTCCCAAATTCTTAACCATAAATAAATGTGTATTTACTTGGCAACCCGAAAACAATTGTGTGATAATAGATCTTGTCTATTTTAATTTGTTTATGTTTTTGTCCCCAAGGGTTCTACAGATAAGGGTTTTCCCTATGCTATATCTCTCTGATATACATGTGGGGTCCAATAGTAGTACTCGGCCCAATATCTCAAAGAACTAACTAAGGAGGATAGACCGTACCCTTATCCATACTACCCAACTACCCAGGTACTAGAGATTATCTTCCTGAGTGTTGTTCTTAGTGACACTATAGCAGTTAGGCGACCGATCGGTTTATCTAAAGAGGACTTCAGGTAACCTAGGCCAATCCGTACACAGGTGTTGTCTAATGCGCTACCACTCGAAGGGGTACCAACAGGGGTTACAAGGGTGGCCAACAGATATGCACTTAAGTACCACTTGTATTTCCTACATGTATGAATCCATCAACCGTTGGTTTATGCCTGTAATGACAGATCTTTGTGGCTTAAAGATGCCGTAATACGAGTCTACCTTGAAAAAAACATTTAGCCCACACTTTCTGCCAAGGAAAGTGATCTGATACCACTTGTAATATACCAGATATAAAATGTATGCAGAACATACATAAAATGCTAGAAATGGCAGACTAAGAACAATATAACCAGAACATTCACCACAATAGCACTGAAATGATAAGAGAATAATGATAGAAATAACACTTTGAATCTGAAAGAAATGTTCACGGGCCTCTTCGAGGGGGAAACCTCCAGTTGAGCAGAGCTCTATTACAATAATATCCAATATAGGGTTCTCATACCCTCGACTGCTATTTATACTAAAAATAAGCATCTAGAGGAAGATCCTTTTAGAAACAAAAGATTCTATTAGGTCTTCTTACATCTACCTTATTCTATTTTATTGAAAGGCCTTATTAATATTGACCTTTATTAAATCCAAATATATTGTTCTACCTATGTGCGGGTTAGGACCCTAACATAAAGCAACTAAAAGAATATTTCTCTATGTCCACGGTACAGTTCAGTTTGGGATACATTATAGTTTAGGGGGGACTCCTTTATTGGTTGGTTTCACTATTTCAGATTGGGCCAATGACCCTAATGATTGGAAGTCTACTGCGGGTTATGTTTTCAAGCTTGGTCTAGGACCTGTCACTTGGGCCTGTAAGAAATAATAGGCTATTGCACTTTCTTTAACAGAAGCAGAGTACTGAGCAGTGGTAAATGCAAGTCAGGAAGCCTTGTGGCTTCAACAATCCTTTCATAGTTTGGATTCAAGCAACAGCATTCGACCAGCCTTTGGTGCAGCAATAAGAGTTCCATCAAGCTCACCAAATACCCAGTTCAACATCAGCACAACAAGGACATCAAGCTACACATGCACTTCATTAAAAAGCTCATTCATGATCAAGTTATTGAAGTGCTCTTTTTCCCTACAGAAGATCAAGTTCGAGACATTTTCAAAAAGTCTCTTACATAAGCGAAGTTTTCCAAACTTAGATCTATGTTAGGAGTTAAAGAAGTTGTCATTAAGGGGGGATAGGCTCTAATGCTTCCTTCCTTTTCCTATTGTGTCAACATTGTAAATCCTTCAATCATGTCCCAAGCTGTTCTTAAGGGGGTATGTTATGATATTTAGACACTTAGGATTTAGTTAAGATCTACTTGGTCTAATTTGTCACTAGGTAAAAGTGTGTTTCTTAGTGTGTTTCTTTAGTGTGCGTTATTATGCATTTGTAGTTAGGAAATCAGATGGTCATGATATGTTCCCGACATAGAGTGATCCAACAGTGCATACTCTCCTCGATCTTAACAACCATCGATCTGTGTCTTAAAACCTGATTGGTCCATGATCTCTATTTAAAGAGCATGGAGGGTCATTTGTCATTGATTGATTGTGAGAAACTCTTTTGTAAAATCTCTCTGTAATATTTTTCTTTTGCATTAATAAGTTGCTCCAAGTGGCTGTGTTGGTTGGGGCTGTGGATGTTTCCTTGTATGGGTTTTACCACGTGAAAACACCGGTGTGTTGATTTTTGATCTGGTTATGTGAGTGGTTACTGAAGGTGTTTGTCCTCTATTGGAATACTTGTGTTTTCAAACAATATAGAAGTATCCTTAGGTAGTTTGGAGATCACGATAAACTTCATCACGCATGCACTTCGTGTCATGAGGATGAAGTCCATCCCTAGAGATACAATATGAATCACCAATTGTAATATTTTGAAAATATTTGATAATTATCCTTAGAACCTGGTTATAATGGCTAACCTACTTTAAAATGGTTTTTGTGTAGATGATAAAAAGTAAGTAGAAAGTAGAGAATGATACACATTGTTATGTTGAATGAAATGTTGAACTGTTGATTCACTCAATCAATTGAAGGAATAAAAATGCTACTTTGTGAAATTCATGAGCATGAGTAAATTGTTTTAGTCTGCAATTTATTTAGAGGTACCTTGTTGGTTAGTCAAGGGCCCACCACCCCAACCAAGGTAAACCTAGTTGTATATGTATTTTTGTGTTGTAGTCAATTGTGTGAGTGTGAACACTTAATAGTTGTGTGTTGAAAATGATTTTAAATGCATAAACTTTTCTAAGTACAATATAGACTTATTTGATTTTGAATCAGTGTGAGTGAATGGTAATACATTGAGCATAGTAGATAATTCCATTTCCATTTCCATAGATTTATATTTAATTGACAAGAGTTTGATAGATGTGTGGGATTGTTAAGTAAGCAATTGTTATTTTTTTGAATTTATGATTGTGTTGTTCTTAGTAGGTACATGAACCATAAGACTTCATCTCTCACCTTCATGCTCCAAGTAATGAAGTCTCTCAATCATATTGATTGTTTCCTGTATTAAATAAGGTTTGATTGGAATTGATAGGGTTATGATTGGTTTCTTTCTAAAAAATAAATAAAGTGAATTATTAATTGCTATTTCAATTGCTACAAGAAGCAAGATCGAAGTAAATCTCTGCATTTCATGAGATTATAATGAACAAACTTGTTATCTAAGAAAGAGCCTTTTCAATTGGGTGTTTTTTTTAGAGTTTTGTTATAAGATTTATCTTCTGAGTTTGAAGTTGTATGAAATATTCAGATATAAAGTGTTATGTTATTAATTATTTCTTGATTGAGCTAGATACAACAAACATATATAGGTTACCTGTTTTCAGCACATATAGACTAACAACTCTTTTGATTACAAACTCTGGATTGACATATAAATGAGTACAATATACTGAGCATATACATACATCAACATTTTGGCGCCATTGCTGGAGAGTTTTAAATGGTAATAGGTAGCATTTTGAGTTTGATTGGTTTGATGAAGTTTGGATTGGAATTAAGGACAATCTGAGGGTGGAGAGAAGATGATAAGATGAGAGGTAATAACCTGTGCATCCACTTTGGTGGGGTTTCTCCAAAGTCAGGTTGTCCTCTTACCTTTGGTAGTTAAAATTTTGTATTTTATTAGCATTTTTATCTCTTATTTTTATGAGTAGATATAGGGATAGTAAAGGTATATTTATTGGTTCCAAAGTTTCAGAAAAATTAGAAAAAAAAACAATAAACCCCCCCTCCCCACACCAATTCAACTAAATTTTGTGCAGGAACAATTCTCAGAGGAGAAATCTCAAAGGCAACAATTGAAAAAATAGCCAAAGGTACTAAATCTTAAGACATTGTTCATATTGAAATAATAATACAACAAGAAATAAGGGAATCATTGGCAACCCCATTAGAAGGAGGAGCTGGAAAAGAGACAAAGGTAGTGATAGAAGAAGCTGCATATGCCATTGGGGAAACACACAAGGTATTGGAACAATTAGATATACCAAAAAACCTAGTGGTTGAAACATCACTTACCGAGGATACATCACCAACACCCTACAACATGCTATTTGGAGACATGGAAGATGAAAAGGGAACTGGAAACAATGAAACATATACATTTGGATTCCCAATATTAGACATTGCCAGAGACATTGCTATGAACAATATTCCATTTTCCTCACTATCTCACTTCCATGGTATGTCAACAAAAGATCCTGATTCATTTTTTTTTTAATTTGATATACTATGTAGGAGTTATAATTACACTAATAATGCACAAAAACTAAAACTCTTTCTAGCCACACTAAAATACTTGGCATTAGGGTGGTTTATGAGCCTAGGAGAACAAACTATATTATATTGGGATGGTATGAAGGAGACTTTCCTCCAGAAATACCAAGATTACTACAGACCTAGGGATGCTAGAAATGACATATTTAAAATGCAACAGTTTGAGGAGGAAATCTTGGAAGATTACCCAGAAAGGTCCCTATACAACTACCAAAAGACAAAACAATTTTCCTTAGACACAACCACAGTTAGGAACATATTCCTAAAAGGTGTGAAGTATGACTGCATTGAGGTAGTAAACCTCATGAGTTCTTGATATGTGTACCAAAATCCATTTGTAGACATTCCAGAGTATTGTAAAAGATACTCCCGTAGTCAAGACAAAATAGGAAAAAGTGTAAGGGATCCTATAAAAAAAATTACTAAACCCACAATAAGAGGTGTTACTAGGATAGAATTGGGGAATCTACTAGAGAAATTCAAAACAAATATCCTAAAAACCATCGCCTTCCATGTTGATACCATTAAAATTAAAAGAACACAAGAAGAAGAAAATGCTACTTTGGCAATTTTATGTCCTCGGTGTAGGAAAAGGAATCCTAGACTAAAATCCATTTTCAAGGGAGGTGGAGAACCTCATGAAACATCATATCCCCCCAAGAGGGCACGGAGAAAACAAAATCCTAATATGTTTGTAGATCCCACCACACAATATTCACAACAAAAATGGGTACCTCCAATGTCTTATCCTCAATGGTCACCTCAACAACCACAAATCCATCCTTGGAAATAAGGATGTAAGGGGTCTGCATATGGGAATGTTACCTTTAATCTAACAACCTTTACCACCTACCCACAATGCCCTTCTAATATTTCTCAGTTGCTACCGAGATTTAATCCCCTTTCTCTTCCTCCACCTCCACAACTGCAACAACAAATTGCACTGCCTATGAAGTCAAATCCGCAGCAAAAAATGCAAGTTGCACCTATCCCAAACCCTCCTTGGCCTACCCCTATTTCTGCACAACCCTTTCCTAATCCAAATAATGCACCTACAAATCCTACACAAAATATTGAAGTACAATCCTTCCCCACTTATGTGATAAATCCTTCTTCATATAATGGAATTGAATTAAGATCAGTGAGGGTTTTGAATAAACCAAATCCTACTATGGTTATTCAAGAAGAAGAAGAAGTAGATAAGCAAGAAGTTCAAGAAGAATAACAAATATATAATCAAGAAGTTCAAGGATAATAACAAATCGATAACCAATCATATGAATAAAGAAACACCCCTATACAATAGGAAATTCCTCCTCACACTTCTTACCCAACAGAAATACCTCAGAAAACTAATCCTCTTCCTTTTCCAGAAAGGTTACTTTTGAAGAAATATGAGGTACCTCTAGGCCATAATTTAGAGACTGAACTTAGAAACATATGTGTAAATATTCACCTAGTTCAATACATCAAGGACATACCTATTTATTCTAAGATTGTAAGGAGCCTTTTGTTGTACAAGTGGTTGGACAATTATCAGAATTTATATCAGAAATTCCATCCAAATATAATGATCTAGGAAATCCAGTGGTGACCATAGATATAAATGGTGTTTCTTTTCCAAACACATTTATTGATCTAGGAGAAACAATAAATGTTATGTCGGTGGACACCATGAAAACACTGCAACTAAATCACCTAAGACTAACACAGGCTTTGTTGGAATTAACAGACAAATTAGTCATCAACCCAATAGGAATTCTAGATGATATAACAGTCACTTTGGCCTCTTAGGAATACCCTGTGGATTTGTTAGTGATTCATCCCAAATCCTCCAAAATAGGACATCTAGTAGTGCTTGGATGGCCTTGGTTGCCCATTGCTGATGCATTTATTAGTTGTTGGTCTGGAGAGATGACAATTTCCAATGGTGCCTAAAGTCAAAAACTCATTCTCTTTCCTCCTACCCAACCATCCAATAAAGTTCCTCTCTAGTTGGAGAGTCCCCATGGGGAGGAGGAATGTACTCATCCCTTGTTAACACTCAAACAAGTAAAAGGAGTTCAAGAGAAAACTGAAGAACAAATATTAAGCCTATTTTTGGATGATACAAAATGCCTTGAATACCCTCAATCTTTTCCTGAATACACACATATATTTATCTTTGAATTCCAGGAAATATGGTACCCCTCCACCTCTACTGTAGCCACCATTTCACAAGTAGATGAAGGGAAAGAATCATATGTCCAGGCTATTGAAATCAGCCTAGAAAATCCTTGTACATCAATGCTAGTTTAGAAACAGATCAACAACAAAAATTGATTCAAATGATTCAAGGACAATCTGGTGCTTTTGCATGGGATTAATCCGACATGAAATGGATTCACCCAAACACTTGTATGAATCATATTTACACTAATGACCAAATCAGACTTGTTAGGAAACCCCTAAGAGGAATGAATCCAACCTTAAAAGACATAGTGAAAGAAGAAATCCAGAAACTCATGCATGCTAATTTTATTTACCCTATATCTGATAGCAAGTGGGTATCCTCATTAGTTATTGTCCCTAATAAAAATAATAAATGGAGGTTTTGTGTGGACTTTCAAGAATTAAACAAGGCTACCTACAGGGATTACTTTCCTTTTCCTTTCATAGACTAGGTCTTGGACACTTTGTCTAGGAAGAGGTATTTTTCTTTCTTGGATGGATTTAGTGGTTACAATCAGATCCAAATTTCACCAAACGATTAGGACAAAACCACATTTACTTTCCCATGGGGTACCTATGCCTATAGGGTTCCTACTTTTGGTTTGTGAAATGTCCCTAC
Organism: Picea sitchensis; assembly: GCA_010110895.2. Taxonomy (NCBI): domain Eukaryota; kingdom Viridiplantae; phylum Streptophyta; class Pinopsida; order Pinales; family Pinaceae; genus Picea; species Picea sitchensis. The sequence continues at coordinate 122,254 of SNQJ01S0003761.1, read as the reverse complement.
TACCTTTCAAAGGGATTTCTTGGCCATTTTCTCTGATTTGACCCATGACTGTGTAGAAGTCTACATTGATGACTTCACGGTATATGGGGATGATTTACAGTAGGCATTGGAAATTTGGAGAAAGTACTGATTAGGTGTAAAGAAACCAACCTATCCCTCAGTCATGAAAAATCTAGAATGATGCTCACTGAAGGAATTGTTTTAGGTCATCACATATCTAGTATTGGAATAAGGGTAGACCCGTCCAAGATTGACATCATTTCTCAAATCAAAATCCCTAGCTCACAGAAAGAAGTCAGAATATTTTTAGGGCAAGTTGGTTACTATAGGAGGTTCATTTATAATTTTACCAACCTAGCCGCCCCACTATTCAAACTGTTAGCAAAAGAGGCTAAATTTTGTTGGAATGAAAAATGTCAAATTTCTTTTGAAATTTTAAAAACAAATCTTTCAATTTCCCTTGTTTTAAGAGGACCAAAATGGTCTCTTCCTTTTCATATCTACACAAATGCCTCATATACAACTTTGGGGGATGTTTTAGGACAAAGGGAAGGCCAAATTCCATATGCTATATACTTTGTCAGCGAGAATATTTCACATACTGAAGTAAATTACATTGTCACTGAAAACAAATTCTTATCAGTAGTAAATGCCATTAATAAGTTCATACACTACATAACAGGGTATGAAGGTTTTGTATATACCGACCATTCAACCATCATATTTTTTATGAACAAACTTGTTACAAATGCTAGAGTGACTAGATGTTTATTATTACTGCAAGAATTCAATATCACCATTATTGATAGGTCTGGAAGAGATAATTTAGTTGTTGATTTCTTGTCTAGAATCATTCATATAGGTGATAATACTCCAGTAGATGACAATTTTCCAAATGAGAATCTATTTTCTATTTCTACTTACATTCCTTGGTATGCAGATGTAGCCAACTATATTGTAACATGAAAGCTACATTATAATCTGTCCTCCCAAGGAAAAAAGAGAATCATCCAGCTAAGTGGCAATTACATGTGACATGATGATTGTTTATATCAAAATGGGCCTAATTTGGTGATCATAAGGTGTTTTTGGGAGGATGAAATGCATGACATCTTAAAATCCTATCATGATGGTCCATTTCGAGGCCATTTTGCTGATAAAAGGACATTACACAAGATCTTACATTACAGCTACTATTGGCCAACTATTTTCAAGGATGCAAAGAAGTATGTGTCCAATTGTGATGATTTTCAAAGGATGGGAAAACCTACTGCAGTTGATGAGATGCCCCTCCAAGATCAGGTAGTAATTGAACCTTTTGAGAAATGGGCTTTGGATTTTGTAGGACCTCTTAACCCCATCTCTCGAAGGAAGAAGTAAATCTTGGTCTGCATAGATTATGTGACCAAATGGGTGGAAGCTAAAAATTTGTATTCTGCTAATGAACAATCTGTTGTAGATTTTCTCTTTGAAGAAATTACTCTCTTTGGTGTTCCTCGAGAAATAGTAACTGACCATGGAACCCAATTCACCTCCAATTTGGTTAAATCTCTTACTGAACAGTATAAAATCAAACATAGAAAATATTCTCCTTATCATGCTCAAGCAAATGGGCAGGTGGAATCAACTAACAAGGTGATAGAAGCTATTCTTACCAAGATTGTTCTGTTGCATCACAAAGACTGGGTTGATAGGTTTCCTGGGGCCTTATCGGCCTATATGACACCTTGGATAAACATAACAGGCCATACACCTTATGATTTGGTATATGGGAAGCAGGTGTTGCTTCCCATAGAAATTCAAGTGAAAACCTTCAAGACTGCCATGCAACTAGAGATGGATGTAGATGAGGCTCAAAATTAGAGGCTATTACAATTGAATGAGATTGATGAGATTAGACAATATGATCTTCAAAGGACCACCCTTATACAAGAAAAAATGACTAAATGGCATGATAAGTACATCAAGAAGAATTATTTTCAGTCAGGTGATTGGGCCCTATTGTATGACAGTAGTTTCAAGAATTTTAAAGGTAAATTGTCCACTAGATGGTTGGGACCCTATGAAGTTGATACCGTTTATGAAAATGGTTCAGTTAAGATAAATACTATTGATGACATCAAACCTCTTTTGTCGTGAATGGACATCGATTGAAGGTTTATCATAAGCCTCTATCCAAAGAGGATTTTGTCAGACATGTTCTTCAGAATTTAGAAATGCAACTGGTAAGTAACGAGGTTTCTCCTACTATTGATCCACCACAATAATTTTGATTGTGTGAATTGATTTGAATCTGTACACATATGTAAATAGGTGTGTCATTAGATAGAAATTTTGATGTTACTAACAAAAACAAAAATTTGATTATGTTCTCATGTAGATAAATGAATAAGGAGGACATTTACCTAATGTAGGTATACCCCTTTATCTAGCCTTGGTAGATCATTTTTGGAAAATAAGCTAAATGGAGTTTTCTTTAATTTTTTCAGACTCTTAAAAATTGAAAACACTGGCGAGAAGGAACTATCCCGGGTTCAAGAAAAATCCATGGGACAATAAATGGAGTTTTCTTTAAGTTTTTCAGAATCCTAAAAATTGAAAATACCAGCGAGAAGGAACTAGCCTGGGCTCGAGAAACATCCACCAGATAGTAGATGGAGTTTTCTTTAAGTTTTTTAGACTCCTTAAAATTGAAAACACCCGCGAGCATTAACTAATCTAGGCTCGAGAAAATACATAGAAAAGTAGTACTTAGGATTATTAATTTTATAATAAAAAGGAAGTGGAAACATGAGAAGTGATTAGCTTGGCTCCAAAAAGAGGAGGATTTTGAATCTCAACATGAGGTTGTCCAAGATACAGAGTACCTTCTTATTAAAGAGCTTGGGGCCCAGTTATTGAAGTCTTTTTCCTTATTTTCTAACACTTTCGCTGCAAATTCTAATTTCATGTATCAAGTGTTGATATTTGTTTCACCTACATGATATTTCAGTAGAATTGAATCACAGGTTCTCTTCCATAGCATCATAAAACACCAGCAATTTCTACAAAGTACAACCTACAAAGTTCCAGTATAAAGAGCACCACCACCAGGTACCTTATCCAATTCTCCTTGAGTATTGGAATACAATTTTTTGATGATCCGATACTAGATAACATCTATGTGCTATTCCAATACTACAAAAATGTTCACCTCTGTGTTCATCCGGTACTATGGGAAAAGTTCTATTCTCATACGGTACTTTGGGAAAAAGTCTTTTCTCATCCAGAACTATGGGAGAATGCATGTGGTATTACAGTACTGGGAATAACTCAGTCCTGATATGGTACTGCAAAAAATTCACCCCTATTTTCATTTGGTACTAAAGGATAAATCTTGTGCTATTCCGATACTAGGAAAAACTAGGCATTGATCTGGTACTGCAACAAATTCAACCCTTTGTTCATCTGATACTAAAGGGGAAGGTCTTTGTTGGTCTATTACTACAACAACTCTTTTCAGTGGTCCAACACTAAGCAGTGATTCGACACTAGTAATGAGGTTTTGGTAGTCCTTATCCTATACTCAAAGTTTTTGTTGCTCGATATAAATGATTAAAGTAATAGGAGGTATAAACTCAACATTTTTTCATTTATTTAAGGAATTAGAATAATTGTGTATTAAACATGTGGTTACTCTCAATTATTGCATACTACCTACCATGAACTTCTGCAATCCATCATATACATCTCCTCATGAATAAATCATTCCTATACACCCGAAATGTTGAGAGTACGAGGTAATTGTATATCTAACATGATCAATTTCATTCTTTCTATTTATATGGTGAAGAAACATCATAATGCCATAATCCAACATCGTTCCATTCAAATGACTTAAGCCACATTTTAATGCATGTCAAAATATGATTTCATTTCGATCACGATGACGTCAGATGATTTCATACTTGTGAATTCTGGTCATAATGACCACATCTCTTGTCATCATTTCCCAACACTCCCATTAACATGATCTGACGCGAACCTCCAGACAAGTCTATAATTTATTCATGAATTCAACTTATCTTACCTTTCCATAATTACCATGGATGTGACCGTTGCAATCTGAATCTTAACTTATAAACGCTTCTCTGGATGGCTTCGCCATCCAGATGAGCATTATTTACCATTTTACTATCACACCACCTCCATTTACACTGTGATAATGTTCCTTCATATCGTTTGAATACTTATCCTATTCTGGTACTCCATCATGAACTACATTGATTAGGTACTCAACCCTCAATGCTTTGTTTCATTGCCTCATACGCTTTGAGAATTTTTTTAAGCTAGCATGGGGGTTGATAGACACAAACCTGTGTTCCAGTTATATAGGGAGACACAAGAATGTAAAACTTGAAGGGAGATATTTGAACATGCCAGTTGGGTTCCATTTATGGAAACATTTAAGTGCTATCACGAGGGAGTCACTCTTTCTTTTGCAAAGACCTATGAAGGAGAAAGTGTGCAGTTTAGAGATATGAAATTAAGGATTTTAGAGGCCATCATAGAAGAAGCGATAGGATTACCTTCCTATGGAAAAAAATAATTTAAGTGGGTGATCGTTGACATGAAGCTTTGTAAAAAAACTCTTAAGGACGGAGCATCAGGACTCTGATTGAACTAAGAGAATTCCTTGAAGTTGCATCAAGGAGGGATACTGGATGATGTTCACTAGTTGCCAGAGATTTCTCAATTGTGAAGGGAGGTATGTCATGAACTTCCTATACCATTTGAAATGTCTATCACATTTTGAAGGAGGGCCACAAATCAATTTTCACCACTTCCTCTGAATGATTTTAAATAAAATGGTGAGAGGCGTTAAATCAACTTCCAAGAAACCCGAAACCAGTATCCATCACCATGGCCTAATGAAATAATTATTTTTTCATGCCTTGAGAAAATAAGGAAGTAGTTGGAAACAACTACTTCAACAAAAAATTTCTCAAGAAGGAGTGTCTAAATCTATATAAGGACATGAAACAGAGGCATATAATGAGGGGTCCAGTAGAAAGACAAAGAAAAACAAAGGGAAGAAGTCAGGGGGTGAAGAAGTTGTTGTTACACCTAGATCATGCTAGCCTATTGATGAATTGGATAAGGATAAGTCTGTTGTGGAGGAGCCTACTGCATTCAAAAAGAAGAAAACTTCCCAATCTCCGGAAATAAGTCCGACCTTGATTCCAAAAACTAAAAGGAGGAAAAGAAAGGACTTTGGGCAAGGTAAATGATCAGATAGTTCCCCTGAGGCAACCATTGAATTTTCACCAGATCCAATTAGAAAGTTGTAAAATGCCCATGAGCTAAAAATACAGAGCAAGAAAAAGTGTCAAAGGAAGGTTGTGCCAACAGAACAAATCCTAGAGGATCCCACTATATCTAAGAAGGAGAGGGTTGCCCAATATAAAGGACCAAGTTGATCCTCAACCCCTGCCAATAAACTACCATGAATTGAGAAGAGAAAAAGGAATAAAACAACTCAAAAGGAAGTTTCACATGATTCCCCCGAGGAAACTATTGAGTTCCCTCAAGAATCGGTTAATGAGTTGGAGAAGACCCCTGAAGCAGCTATTGTGTTTCCTCAAGAGATGATTAGTGAGTTGGAGAAGAATCCTAAGATGACAATTGGAGGTAAGGGGCAGCTTAAAATGAGGAAGGCTCAAAAGAAACAA
>SNQJ01S0003761.1:98205-116493 GCA_010110895.2 Picea sitchensis | reverse complement strand
AATGAGTTGGAGAAGACCCCTGAAGCGGCTATTGTGTTTCCTCAAGAGATGATTAGTGAGTTGGAGAAGAATCCTAAGATGACAATTGGAGGTAAGGGGCAGCTTAAAATGAGGAAGGCTCAAAAGAAACAAATCTCAAAGACTACACCTGATTCCTCCAGAGTGGAAACAAGGAATGTACAACAAGGAAAAACTCCAGAACCCACACTTCAGTCCTCCAAGGTGAAAATCAAATCTGTACAAGAGAAACAGGTCCCCAAGCCTATAAATTCTATTAAAATAAAGAAGAGGAAGTTGTTCGAAGAGACTTCCACCCCGATCAACAAATTTGAGGAAGTTTCACTTCCTGTATGAAGAACCACGAGGAGCATGGCCAAACCAATAACAGTTCCACATGTGCCTTCTCTTTCAGAAGACCCCATTGATATTCTAAATTCTCCAAAGAAAGAAAGTGGATATGGAGCTACGATTAGTGAGATCGATGGGTTAGTTATAGAATACTTGAGAGGTCTAAGAAAGGATAAGGAAGCCCGAGAGGAGGTGATTGAACAAACAACCCCATCTGATCCTAACAATTCTCTAAGAAAACAACAATTGATAGTGAAGATTGGGAAACTAACAAAACAAAATGAGAAGATGAAACAAGAGGTTATATAGTACCAAGTGTTGGATAGGCATATCAAGGTAGAGAATGAACAATTGAAAGAATATGACCTAAGGTTACAAGATGCACAAGAATAGGTCTCTGCTAAACTCAACAACGTTTTACGTTTGATCCAATACACCAAGGTGATTAAGAAGGAACTTAGTAGCAAAGCTTCTGGTCTCAACATTCTACAACCAAATAAATGATTTTCAGACATGAAGGGATATGGTTCAATTTTGCAAAGTTTTGAGTATCACTTTTGACATTGTTGCATGAGGACATGAAATGACTTTAGCATGGGGGAAATGTTGAGTCTCCATTTTGACACTTCTATTATCCTATATTATCCTCTATCTGAGTCTATTTTACATATGATATTTATATATGATTGACCATTTCCTCCACAAACCTACTTTGTGACCTTGTCCATGTGCATAGAGAGGTAACCTAGGTTAAGACATGATTTGTTTGATTTTTTTATTAAATTGGATTAATTGGTTGATTATTTATGCTTCTAATTACTTTGACTATGAATTAAGTAGCTCCATCTGGTACTACCACTGGTCTGGTACTGCAACAACCGCTTGATATGGTACTTTTCCTAATCCGGTACTCTATAGTGATCTGGTACCACCAACTTAGTGCTTCTTCCAGTACCATCTCTGCGCCTCTTCCGATACCAGCTAAATGCCTCTTCCGATACCATCTATGTACCTCTTCTGGTACCATCTCAATGCCTCTTCTAGTACCAGCCACGCGCCTATTCTGGTACCACCATTGCACTAGTCTGGTACCTAGATTTATGACTATGCTAGTCCGGTACTAAACCCCTTTCTACAAGATTCACGTGTTGAATGAGTATGCTTGTGGTGATTTCAAGAAGTTAGTTGGATGGAAGTATCCTTAGGTATTTTTGAGATCATGATGGACTTCATCACTCATGCAATTCATCTCATGAGGATGAATTCCATCCCTAGAGATACGATATCAATCCCCAATTGTAATATTTTGAAAATATTTGATAATTATCCTCAGAACTTGGTTATAACGGTTAACCTACTTTAAAAGGGTTGTTGTGTAGATGATAGAAAGTAAGCAGTAAGTAGAGAATGATACACATTTTTATGTTGAATGAAATGTTGAATGGTTGATTGACTCAATCAATTGAAGGAATACAAATGCTACTTTTTGCAATTCATGAGCATGAGTAATGTGCTTTAGTCTACAATTTATTTAGAGGTACCTTGTTGGTTCAAAAAGGGCCCACCACCCCTACCAAGGTAAACCTCCCTATATATGTTTTTGTGTGTTGTAAGTCAATTGTGTGAGTGTGAACACTTAATAGTTGTGTGTTGAAAATTATTTTAAATGCCTAAACTTTTCTAAGTACAGTACATATTTATTTGATTTTGAATCAGTGTGAGTGAATGGTTATACATTGATCAGAGTAGATAATTCCATTTCCATTTCTGCAGATTGATATTTAATTGACAAGATTTTGATAGATGTGTGGGATTGTTAAGTAAGCAAGTGTTATTGTTTTGAATTTATGAGTGTGTTGTTCTTAGTAGGTACATGAACCATAACACTTCATCTCGCACCTTCATGCTCCATGTAATGAAGTCTCTCAATCATATTGATTATTTCCTATATTAAAGAAGGTGTGATTGGAATTGATAGGGTTATGAATGGTTTCTTTCTAAAAAATAAATAAAGTGAATTATTAATTTCTATTTCAATTTCTACAAGAAGCAAGATCTAAGTTCATCTCTGCATTTCATGAGCCTATAATGAACATACTTTTTATCTAAGAAAGAGCCTTTTCAATTGGGTGTTTGTTTGATAGTTTTGTTATAAGATTTATCTTATGAGTTTGAAGTTCTGTGGAATATTCAGATATAGAGTGTTATGTTATTAATTATTTCCTGATTGAGCTAGATACAACAGACATAGATAGGTTACCTGTTTTTGGCACATATAGTGTAACAACTCTTTTGATGATGAATCATGGATTGACATATAAATGAGTGAAATATACTAAGCATATATATAAACCAACACAGATCATAAGTGAGCATGAAAAAAAGTGTTTCAGCCACGATTCAAATCTTACAGCAATCATTCATGTGTTGAAAATGTGGAGACATTACTTGCTGAGAAGGAAGTTTGTCGAGGTTGGATATTAGACATTCTAGATGGATGGAGCTGATCAGTGAGTTTGATTTTGAAATAAAATACATCAAAGGAAAGGAAAATAGAGTGGTATATGTACTCAATCGAGGTTGGATGTTAAACATGCCAGATGGATGGAGCTGATTAGTGAGTTTGATTTTGAAATCAAATACATCAAAGGAAAGGAAAATAGAGTGGCAGATGCACTCAATCAGAGTGTGAAAACCATACACTTATCAACAACAAGTGTAGAAGATTCCAACACTAAGCAATGGGTTACAACCATATTACAATAATATGAGTTTTTCAATACGGAAAGAGAAGTATTGCACCAAGATCCCATAGATGAAAATTATGAATGGTTTTATCTTACCATTGATGAATTATTACTATACAATAATAGGTTGTTTGTACCAAATTCAACAGAACTGAAGCAATTCATCATGGATGAATTCCATAGGAGACCTTATGTGGGTCATATTGGTTAACAAAAAATGGCGACAATAGTAAGGAATATGTACCATTGGACAATAATGAAGAAAGTCATTGCAGAATACATTTCCAGGTGTTTGGAGTGTCAACAAGTGAAAGTTGAACACAAACACCCTATAGGATTATTGCAACCATTGTTGATTCTAGAATGGAAATGATAGACAATTTACATGGATTTCATTACTGGTTTTCCAAGGACAATTAAGAAACATGATGCAATCATGTCAGTAGTGAAAGACTTGGACTAGTAGCATATAGACTTGATTTTCCACCTACCATTGGAAATCATAACGTGTTCCATGTGTCTTTATTAAAAAAATATGTTCATGATCCTAATCATTTTATTGATTGAAATATGATATAGGTGGAACCAGAGTGAAAATTCCAACCCGAACTTCAATGCATCTTAGATAGGAGAGAAACATTGCTTCATAACCAAGCCATCATGTAGGTTAAGGTGTAGTAAAAGCACTTTTGAGAAGATGAGGCTATATGGGAACTGGAAGATTTCATGAGACTATCATATAACCATTTTTATTTTCTATATAATTGTGTGTGTGTGTGTGTGTATGAGACTATCATATAACCATTTTTATTTTCTATATAATTGTACATACATGGTATTTTAAACACCAAGGACAATGTTTCATTAAGGGGAGGGGAATGTAATCTATTTCCCTCATATCTCTCAAAATGAATCAATCAATTTGTTCCATTTTGTAGGTGATAGTGTGGTCATTAATAGGATTCTATATAAATTTTTAGATTATAGAAGTGTCAAAACATAGGATTTTAAATTGTACCCTAGAAATAAATTAATCCCCAAAAGGCTGTTTTTAAATTTTGTGAAAAATACCGTACACATATATGTTGCTGTAGTTTTCGATGATTACAGGGTCAGTATGCTCTCCTGGTTTCTCACCATGTAATCCCTGTAGGCAAGTAGTGGTGGATGAGTTGCCAAACACATTTCCACTTCCTAATGGTTCCAAATTCAAAAGGGACATGCTTGGAGCATACCATTACCAACGCATTAAGGGAGCACTAGTTAAAACAAAAGATGATGATGATACCGTTTGTGCACATTTTAATAGAACATTATGGTGGATCATGCTTCTAATTTCATGTGACAGCGGTGAGAGGGTTGGAGATGACGAATTCACATTCATCATTAGAGATAGAGGAGAAAGTACCTGCCACCCCGTGACATCAAATCGGTATCTTTTGTTTTGAATTCATGGTGTTCATAGGTAATATGATATGGTTTCATGTTCAAATTGGTAACATAGAGAGTTTTCACCAGCGCCAACCCGTCTATATTAGATAATTACCATGTCAACTGTGTGCAAATCAACCTAGTTTTGAGTCGCAGATGGCGAGGAAGTGAAGTGGGTTGTTGCTGGGGAAAGCCATTGCCCAACCTATTCACAACAAGGTCGCCCAAGATGTTTCCCAGAAATATGGCAAGGTGCCTACTTTGGTTGTTATAATTGTGAGTGTGAAGGAATATTCCCAGACTTATGTACGCACGAAGAGGAAAGCATGTGCAGAGGTTGGCTTAAAATCCATTAATGCAGACTTACAAGGAGATGTATCAAAAGAAAATCTTTTGGACGCAGTTCTTGACCTAAAAGTTGATCATGAATTACATGGCATCTTTGTCCAGCTTCCACTACCACCACACATCAATGAAAAGAAAATATAGAGTGCAATAAACATAGAAAAGGTTGAAAGAGAGCTCAAATTGAACAAGAAGAATCAAGTGAAAAATTTTGTATGCATTCAAGAGGTAATTGCAAAAAAAACTGATAAAGGAGTTGACTGCAGTATCGAATGCACAGAAAACATCAAGGAGATGATTCAAGATTTTGAAGCTTTCCATGAGGGTTGATGTGTATTTGTTTTAGTGGGGGTTCCTCATTCAGAGGCAGTGTTTGCAACGAATCCTGTAAATTTTCTGAACGAAAGGACGTTGAAAAGAACCTTTGAAAAATAATGCCTAATATTTCGGGGGACTTTTGACTGCCCTCCCGAGCTCTAAATGAATATTTGAAAGTACCATTGGAAATATTAGGATTTCTAGATGTCAATCGACTATTCAAGCATGTAAAACAGACTCTCCATGACTCAGAAATTCAATTTTTCCCAAGGTAGTTTTCATTTAAAAAATCTGCGCTTTCACCAACTATTCTTCCTTGAACTTTGCTAGTTAGCTGGTGAAATCTCTACTTTTCACCAGCTAAAGGGGCGGATTCAGGGAAAATTAGTGGTTGAAACCTGTTACATGGCAGCAAGGTCATATTTTTGCCCAGATTTGACTTTTTCTCAACCAAATCTTTCAAGGTTGGTTTCTAAAGATGCATAATAATTAAATACATCAGATTTAAGGTTTTATCTTGATGTATTTAATGTTTAACAAGGTGGAAAAGTGAAAATGGTGACCTAGTTCATGAGCAAAAAATTGTATTTTTTGCCAAAGGTGGAAAATTCGAATTTCTTATGAAGATTTATCAACCTTGGAAGGTCTTCTACATCTATCCCAGAGTTTGGAGCATATGAAGGCTATCAAGATAGAGTTTGACTCCTTAGATAGGATCTTTTCCTATTTTGTTTTGACTTTCCATTTTTAGTATTCTAGATCCATTTTTATAGGATCTCATCCTACATTTGTTGTATCTATTTTGATTTGACTATTTTTAGCAAATCTGATCCATCTTTCAAGGATCTAGATTTCATCTTGTAAGGCTATAAAGCCAAATACATTTGGATAACTAGAGGTTCAATCTAAGAGACATTTTCTAGCCATTGTACTTGACTTCTTATTCTGATAATAGAATCATGGTCCTCTTTTGTTTTCAATATCATATTCTTTCATATATTTCATGATTCTACACTTTATTCCAGTTTAGTTTAGCTTTTAAGAACTGTCATCTTCTTATTAAGCTCATAAACTTGGATTAAAGAATTTCTTGTTGTCTTGTATGACCCTGCATTTGGTTGTATTTGGTTATCTGGACTAGTATTCTTCATCCCCTTTTTTCAACTCTGTTGTCTGATTATTTTTCTCTAAAAGAACTGTTTTATTCAGATACATGATGAGTGGTTACTTTCATTAGCTATTGAGTTATCTTATTGTTCCAAGCATACAAATCTACCATATTCTTGAGTTACCAAGCATCTTTGGCCTACAACCCCAAAGAGTTTCTTGGAGTGATAACACCCCCCATGGTTGTAATTATTCTAAGACTTCATGTATTGTGATTATGAAGCAATTAATTATGTTTTGATTAATGAAAAACACTAGACAACTAACTAAGAGGGAAATTCATTGAGTACTATCCATGATATGACAAGTGGAATTGGTGATGTGGACTAGTGAAGGGGGAAGGATAAGTTTCAATGAAAAAAATAGGAAACTTTCTCATCATTCTAGCTCACACCTGGAAACATTGAATGCATCACCTTCTAGTGTACCCATATCTACATGGAGCCACATGAATAGTTGTGGAAGTCAATATTGGTGTTTGAATTAGTTATAACTATTGACAGATTTTCTCTCTTGAAGAGGAAAGGGAAAAATAAAAAAACCTGATAAAATGACACCCCTGAGATTTCCCATTCAAATTAAGATCCCTAACTAGAGGTCACATTTGATATAATCCACGAGAATCCCAAGGATTGGGTGGAAGAGAAGATTGAAGGTGGAAAAGCATCATGAAGGAGGGAAATACACAAACACAACAAGTAGGGAGAAAAACAAACCAAAAGATGAGTAGACATGAAGAAGAAGAGGAATATCTGGCAAGAAGAAATGAAAATTGTAGAAGAATATGCATGGATAGATTCGACACAAGGATAATACCCTGTGAAACCAAAGTATAAGGAAGAGGAAGTGAATTGTAGAGTCTCAAACAAATGGTGCAGTGAATAGAGGTATTCACTCACACATGTCTAAGAAACATAAGAAATTGGGAAGTCGATCTTAAATAAAATATAAATCTTTCCCAAAATATCTATGATCACCCTAGAATAGAGAAATAAAGGATTTCATCTTGGTACTTATTGGAAAAAAATCAACACTAGTAATGACAAGTCACCAATACATTGTTTAGTAGAGAAGGAAGTCCCTTGTGAAGAGGAAATATAGTTGGGAAGGTACTTTATAAACCTATGGAAGTCCCGAGCTTAGTGGTAAAAGAAAAACTTATATTTTTTCCAATTGAGGGAAGGAGAGTAACCTTCCTAGATCATTTAAATTTGAGAACTAGATAAATTAATGTCGTTGTGGTATCATGGCTTGGAATGGGGGTGATGTGTTGTAGGAATGCACTCTACAACATGGCCAAAGGTTGGGAGGAAAGGCTTCATCATTCATTTAGTTGGTGTTACAGGAAAATCCCTCCATGGACAAGTGAATTCCCTCTTGGATCTTAGACCCCTATAACCAAGACAGAAAGGTGATAAAGTTGGACACCGACAATCCTTCTAATGAAGTTAAACTAGTCAAGGAAAAAGAAGAAAGGAGTATAAATACATTTAATGAAGTTTGTCCTTGATCAATCCAGGATGATCTTGATCTCCAAGCTCTTCAGAAGGTCCTACAATCCAATGAACAACAATGACAAAACATACTTCCTATTCTACCATGATTGGCTTCGAAATAAATCTATCAAAAGGATCAGGTTCATGAAACATACACAAAATTGAAGGAAATAGACCAAGCACATATATATTAATGAAAACAAATAAAATTTCTTACAACTGTAGATGCAGATGCATCAGCCTCACCAAGCTCTCTTTGTACAAACCCTAGCTCAAAAGTTCCATGATCATAATGACTATACTTTCACTGATTATTTTCCCTTATGAGATCATAAGTTTGATGCCTTTAATGTATTTCCCTTTCACCGTGAGGAGGCCTCCTTATATAGGCTTTGAGAAGCCCAACCACCTTAGATATTCTTGAGATAGGTTGAGGATGTTTCTCCGTCAGTTTTGTATCCTCCCTAAGATCCAACCTTGAACTTAGATTCAAATCAAATTGACTTCAGAGATAAGGGGGATCTTCCCTTGATTTCCTTAACAACACAACACTCCCCTAGAATGGTGCATAGAGCATTGCAACACTCTCCAAAGGAAGGCAAGGAGCGCTAGCACTCCCTGCTAATGGGTAGGGGAGTGTTGCCCTTCAAAAATGATTTTCAAGTGGTATTTCTCAAGGCAAAATCTTTGTACTCTTCGTCAAATGACATATCCTTGTTTTAACCAATCTTTAGGGATGTCTCAAGTGTTCCTGTGATGTCATTCAAGATACAACATAGGAAATATGACAATATGATATTTGTGACACTTTTGATGTTTGCGACATTTGTGGCCAAAGTGAGACACTTGTGACACTTGTAATGATGACAATATGTCATCATTGAAGTGAGTAATTTTGATGTGTAATAGATTGCCCCCCAAAGTGAGAAGTTAGAAGACGGAAAATGATTACTAAAGTACTTTGTAGACTTTTTCAAGAAAGGGCATGGACTTAGAGAACCTCATAGAAGATGCATACAACCATCAAACAAATGTTATGATATGTTTCAAACCCAAGGCAGGCATACCTATGCTTGAGTGATAAATACTTTCAATGTATGGCCGCCATTAGATACACTACAGATCCATAATTATATTAATAAAAGGGTATAGCCACCAAATATACAATGTGGATATATACTTCCATGACATGAACTGATCATAGCCATGAAAAATACACAGTGGAGCTACGAGTCTACAAGACAAATCCACAGATAAATACAAAGTGGATCTATGTGACAGTATATATATCAATATTCTCAAAAGAAACTTTGTCACAACCTGGGAAAAGTATATATTAGAGTCATCACTCAACCCAGGGTCTTCTTATCAATCTAGATGCAGTACGACTCTAACCATGTGAATAGATGTCTTGGTATTGAACATGGTAGAAACCACTTGATTACCGGTCAATGTGGTAAACCATTAACAAGTGCGAGGGAAATCACCATTGATGTCAATGATTCCCAGGGTACCCTAGTACATTCCAATGAATGTGAATAAATGAGATGAATTTGAACATTCGTGGAATCATTCGATCAGAGGTCAATGATGTAAACTTACTGTCAGAAGCGAGGAGGAATTCCATTGAGGCATATCGTATTCCAAGCATAGGTATGCCTGCCTAGGAAATGGAAAATGTAGTAATATTGTTTGATGGTTATTTGTAGCTTCTTCCAGGTTCTCCAACTCCACACCCTTTCATTAAACATTTGTAAAGTGTTTCAGCTATCATTCTCTCTTCTAACCTCACACTTTAGGGGGCATTCTATTACACATGAAATTTTCACGCCTAGGTACCTCTCCCTAAGTGTCGTAAGTGTCATATAAGTGTCTCATACACCTTCACACCATGGAATAACCTATGCCACAATCCCTATTCAATGTGGAGGAGGGATATATTACATGAAGGCCAAAATACCAAGTACACATGAATTATTATTAATATTCATGAAAAATAAAGTAATTAAGTGTGAGAATCCACCTCACATTTGGTTTCCTATTTTTTAGGGAAGGTGGAGGATCTCATGGATGATTGAAATATTTCCTCCTTAAAATTTCTGTTGTAGGAAAATGCCCCTGTGGATAGGTGAATTCCCTCTTGGATCTTAGACCCCTATGACCAAGACAAAAATGTGATAACTTTGATAACTGACAATTCCTTTAAACATAGATAAACTATTCAATAGATAAGAGGAAGAAAGTATGAGTACCTTTTCATGATGTTTGTCCTCGCTCAGTCCAAGTTGAGATTTGATCCCCAAGCCTTTCAATAAGTCCTACAATCCAATAAACCACGAAGACAAAGAATACTTCCTATTGTACCATGATTAGTTTAAAGATAGATTTATCCAAAAGACAAGCTCATGAAAATGTACACAATATTGAAGGAAACAAGCCAATCACATGTATTAATGAGAAATTAAAAGAGATACTTACAAACCATTGATGAAGTCGCAGAAGCCTCTCCAAGTCCTCATCATCTAGCCTTTGCATAAATTTCCCAAGACCGTAAGTTTGATACCTCCAATTTTCTTCCTTCCTTATGAGATCATAAGTTTGGTATCTCTAAACTCTTTCATCCCTTCCTCCTCCATGGAAATCCCTCATTATATAGGATTTGGAGGCTTAACCACCATGGAGAGGATCTCTCATCAGATCCACTAAAAACGGGATCTCTAAGATATTTAGGGAGAAAATATTTATTAAGGATTTTAGGGAGGAAATATCTCTCAATGATTTTAAGGAGGAAATATTTCAACCATCCATGAGATCCTCCACCTTCCCTAAAAAATAGGAAACCAAATGTGAGGGGGATTCTCACACCTAATTACTTTATTTTTCATGAATATTAATAATAATTCATGTGTACTTGGTATTTTGGCCTTCATGTAATATATCCCTCCTCCACATTGACTAGGGATTGTGACATAGGTTATTCCATGGTGTCAAGGTGTATGAGAAACTTATATGACACTTACGACACTTAGGGCTAGGTACCTAGGTGTGCAAATTTCATGTGTAACAGTTGGTTGGTTTGATATTTCACTAAAGATATACGTGTTCTTACTTAACGTGTTTGATTTTCCTTTAATGATGTAAATGTGATCTTTTATTATTTATATGATTAGTATGAATAAATGAAAATATGGTTGAATTCCTAAGTAAAATGGATTGTGTATGAATTTTTCCACTCATAACTTGGTAAATATGAATAATCGAGCCAATAGTGTTAACACATAGTGAACTCCTATGTTGTATGCAAGTATTTGAGTTAAAAGATTGAAAGATATGAACAAAATAGTCACCTAGAGTTGACAGGAGTGCCCTAAGGCCAACGATATTTTATAAGTAGTTAGGGAGCCATAAACCTTATGTAACCTTCTACCCTTGAAATGGAAATCTTGCAAGATATGAAAATATTCGACCAAGTTTTGAAGTCAAATTACCTCAGCTAGTTTTAGTGTGGGTTTCATAGCTCTTGAAGGTTTGGAAGAACCTAAGAAGATCACTCTAAAAGAATCCTAACATTAGGTTCTAATTCATATTGTTAATCAAAAGAAAACCTCTGCTTGGAGTCAGAACAAATCATAGTTGTTGATTTGGCATAGTGAGATGATCCAAACCCCTGGTCGAAGGGTGAGGTTATCAAAATGCCTAAGTGCAAGGTTTCACGAGATTCCAAAGAGATATCCTATGAATATATGACCATTGAACTATCAGATGGTTGATTGGTGAAATTGCAATCATTTGCATTTTGTATGAGTCTATCAGGAGGAAAATGGTTAGAGATCAAAGTAAGGGATTCCAAGCAATTTTGACGACTGGATGGTTCGAGGACCATTGATATGTCAGGAGATGCCCCATGGGATATCAATCCTCACATATTGAGTGGAGATATTTGAGGAGGAAGGTATAGTAATATTAAATAATGAGTAGTTGTGAACCCCGAGTATGCCCTGACTGTTGAATGAGGTGATTGAGGATCATCAAATCCATCGGAGCATGTGTAGTTGGAGTGAACTCATCAGAGTGGTTCATGACACTAGGGAAGATGCACTATGATGGAGAGGAGTTATGCGAAGAGATCTAGACCATTGATCGGTAGACGGGTTAGATTTAGTATTAGCCATAGATTGTCATGGGTCCCAAGTTCAAGAGTCATTGGATCTATCAGAGTGTGCATGTGCCATAATAGTGGGGATCAACCCTGGAAATATGGTGTTCTAACATGAAGGAATATGGATTATCATGGATCATTGATTTAGTGGTAAGAAGTAGTTCCAATCATCTAATTGAGGAAATCCAGGTCCATAGTCATCACAGTGAACTCCACGAAGGGATTTCGTTGGTAATTAGGCTTAAATAATTGAGAGTTATACAATGATTGTTTTGATAAGAGAATAATTCACTTAAGAATTGATGAACCAAACTCCAGGATAAGTAAAATTGAGTATTGAACCCAAGGAAAGAGGGAAAATGAAAATTGCATCGGCCTAAGAGAGTTATGGGATTGGGTGTGTTACATGGGAGGATGTGGAACCCTCGTCTAGGGAAAAATACCTCTAGCCAGGGGCACCCTCAACATAGACTAGTCAACCTAGGAAAATAAATACTATGTGAGTGTTTAATATCTCCAACACCCCCCCTAAACACTACTGAGGTGTACAGTAAGAGTGGTTTCCAACATCCAAGGCCATGTTAGGTACCCAATGTACATTCCATATAATAATGAAACATTGAAAATAGAGGAAAGAGGGAAAACCTCATGGGAAACCCCCCCCTCAAAGTACAATGCATAGAAAAAAAGGAAGAAAGGAAGTTACTAAGAAAATGTGTCCTTCACTACAAGACTATTGCGCAAAAGGTGGAACTTCTTCTTAGTAAATTTCTTGGCGAATATGTCCATAGTCTATTTGGCGGATGGACAGTACTACAAATCGATGATCTTGTCATGTATTATCTCTCTGATGTAATTCATATGGATCTCGATGTATTTGGTATGTTTTCTCTCCATTGAGTCTATAAAACTTGAGATTAATTTGATTGTCACTCAAATTTAAAATTGGATGATGAAACGAGATACTAATCTTAGCAAGGAAGTTTTGAAGCCAAAGTCCCTAAATAGTGACATTGACCACTCCTTTGTACTCAACCTCTACTAACAATAGAGAAATATTTGACTTATTTTTTCTTGAAAAATGGATGGGACCAGAGCCCAAAATAAGCATGTACCCAAAAGTGGACTTTTTATTTTTTGTATTGCCAGCCTAATAAGAATCGGTGAATCCCGTGAGATCTAACACACACCCTACTACATAGTGGATCCTATAACCTATGGTGGCATAAACATATCTAAGGATGCACTTTCCATCCTTCCAGTGTTGCTCATGTGATTCATGCATGTACCTGTAAACTTCCCCTACAATATATGAGAGCTCCAGTCAAATATGGGTGAGATATAGAAGGATCCCCATAAGCTATCGATACAAGGTGTAGTCCACCATTGGTGTACCCCCTCTGTTAGCACTAGAAGGCACACCTATAGTTTTGTAGGTGTAAGCCTAATACCCATCATAATTTGAATAATTAAATCAATTTTATGGTTGGTAGATTAGAAACAAAGAACAAGAAAGAGAGCAAGAGACTATCTACAAAGACATTCCATTGGGAATTGAGTCATAACATTCTATAGATCAAAGGAAATCAAGATGCCTACCAGACAAAAGGGATATATAATTATGAACAAAAGAATGAGGTATATAACACTAATAAGAAATATTCACCAAGCAATGATCCTCTTTGCAAAATGAATACAAAGAATACTTGAACAAAAATCATGAAAGAAGGAAATCACTGCAAATCCTTTGCAGCTCATGAATATCCTACCCATGAAGAACCATTGGTATTCAATGTCTTAAATTCATTCAAGAAATATGAAAATGTAAAATGTAAAATAGAGAAAACACAATTTGATAGTAACATCTCTCATGAATCTCTAATGGCATAAATGGTACATTCTGATATGCCCAACATTCTTCCAAATCAACATACACAGCTAAACTGCATCAAGATCTCCCCAAACTCTCTCTAGTCCCTATTTGGATTCCTATCACTAATTGAATATAACATCACATAAATAATATATCTAGGAGGTCACAACCTACTCTATGCATTGAATTCTATGCCTTAGAGATATGTGGCAAACAAAAAATCCAACTAATTCCTTGATTTCTGGAAACTGACTTTTAGAATAAATGCAACTACAACAATTTTAATTGCATGGAGATTTAGTGGAGATGAATCTTAGGTAAAGGCTTCCATTGGTGTCTAAATAATCTCTTAGAACCCATTCGAACCTCCTAAGACAGGTGGCAGTCCTCCTACAACTCGGATTTATCAGTCTGTTAGAGTTTGTAGTGTAATTTCAGGATCCGCTGCAAATTTTCATGTAGGTGATGATTTCACCTTTTCTCCCAAATGACGAACTGGGTTAGGATGATTTTTGGTAAAAACGTCAATAATATAATGGTTCATATCCAAAACAAAATTCATAATAAACTAGTTCGGAATTTAAAATTTATGATGAAAATACAATTTTGATGTGTACTAGTGCACAATGGAGTTTGTAGTGCCTAATCGATTTTGTAGCGCGCAGTTGAGTTTGCAGCGTGAAGTTGAGTTTACAGAATGTAATTGATTTTGCAACCCGCAGTTGAGTTTGCAATGTGAATTGAATTTTGCAACATGCAATTGAGTTTTTAGTGCATGGTGAAGTTTGCAGTGCATAGTTTATTTTGTAGCACACAATGAAGTTCGTAGCATGCAACGCACAATTGATTTTGCAATGCATAGTGAAGTTTGCAGCACACAGTCAAGTTTGTAGCACACATTTGCAAATGGAAATGAAGATAAGAAATGATAAATCTTCCTTTTGAAACTGACACTTGGATATGTTGGATGATGTCGAGGCGCTAAAAATAATATTGGTGCTAACACCCTCCATCCTCGATATGAACCCTAGACAGAAAGTGTGTGGTTATCGACTTGTAATTGATCACGTGGAATCTAACCAAGATATCCTTGTAATAATTATTCTAATATATATTGATTCCTAAATAATCTTGACTAATATCGAGACTAAGGAAATAGTGTAGTGGACCCATGTCCTTCATAAAGAACCTATCGTGTATAATGTTTTTTATCGCAACAATTGTTGAGGTTGAACTTCATGTGATTAGGAGGTCATCAACATAGAGAACTAACATCAAAAAGGAATATAATGTTCTCAACATGTAGACATTCAAATCTGATTGGAATCTAAAAAAGTGATGAGAGAGAAAGTAGGCATCCATCTTCGCATACCATGCTCTAGGTGAATTATTGAGGCCACAGAGGGACTTCTTCATTCATCATACTAAGGATGAGTTACGAATGAACCCCTATGGAGGATCCATTCAAATATCCTCTGAGATATCCTTGTGAATAAAATAATTATTCACGTCCATATTGTGAAATTCCCATCCCTTTCCTACTACAATGGCAATGGCCAATTGCATGGAGTCCATGTTTTCTACAGAAGCAAAGGTCTCATCATAGTCTATCCCATGGATCTACTAAAAACATTTGCAACTAGTCTTTCCTTATACCTTAT
This sequence comes from Picea sitchensis, assembly GCA_010110895.2. NCBI lineage: Eukaryota > Viridiplantae > Streptophyta > Pinopsida > Pinales > Pinaceae > Picea > Picea sitchensis. The sequence goes on along the minus strand of SNQJ01S0003761.1, from coordinate 100,948 downwards.
CACTTGTCCATCTATTTTATTCTTGGTCCTTTAGACCCATATACATCTGACAAGATTCGTGTCTAAAGGAAGTAGAATTATATCCCAATTTTGGTTCTTAAGGAGAGAGTTATACTCCTCCTGCATGGTGGGTTCCCAAAAGGGATTCCCTACATATTTTTCATAGGTTTATGGGTCTGAAGATTGAACCATATATAAATGAATGGGAATCACCAGTTCATTAGTTACGAGTGCATGAGGAGGATCCTTAAATTGAGACCTCACCCTCCTATGATATGTTGGATCCCCCACAAGGTATCTTGTTTCCTATAGGGTGGTATGTTCCCACTTGGGTATCTATGGTGGTTCAACATATACATGTTGATCATAGACATTCTCATCATATTTTGAATCATATTTGGAACTCAGATCTGAAAAATTATTTGAGTGAGTGGAATCATCATCACTGATGTCTGGTGCAATAAATGGTACAAAGGTCTCTACATGTGGCTCCAATGATGTATGCAAGGGAGTTTCCTCAAAATGAACATTGTGCTCAATGATGAGCCTATCACTAGAGGAGTCACATAACTTGTAACCCTTCACACACTATATATATCCCATGAATATTCATGCAATACTATGTGGATCTAATGTTTTCCTCTTTTCATAGCTTAGGCAGGCCCATGCGCGTGATCCAAATATTCAGAAGTTGGTGACTTTTGATTTGTTTCCGCTCCATGCCTAAAAGAGAGTCCGGTCCTTGACATTTATATGAGGATATTTGTTCTAAATGTGGTTAGCATAGTTAAGTTCCTCATCCTAAAGATTGGGAGGTAGACATCTTGCATGCAAAATTTAAGTGGCCATCTCCTTGAGGGATCCATTCTTCCTCTTGGCTACTTCATTTTTCTACAGCGTATAAGGTAATATTTGTTGAAAATGTATACCTACCTATGAAAAAATATGTTGGACATCTCGGTTAACATATTCCCCAAATTTTATTTGTGAAGTGTTTTGTATTTATCCTGGACTGAGTCTTTGCATGTGCTTTGAAGTCTTTGAGATGCTAAAAAACCTCGAACTTATACTTGAGAAAATACACCCATGTGTATCGTGAGAAATCATCAATAAATGTAAACATATATGTCTCTTTGTTGATGGATGAATGAGAAAAGGGCCCCATCAGATCACTGTGGATGACCTCCAAAGGAGAGGAGACACTTTAGGCCTTCCCTTTCTCAAACTTCTCCTAGGGATGTTTTCCAAGAATGCATCCTTAACAAAATCCTTTGGAAAAATGGATGTTGGGAAAGATGGTGACCATTTCTTGTTTGCATAGTTTCTGCATGTATTTGAATTTTAGATCGTTGAATCTCTCATTCCATAATCTACTAGTATCATTAGCATGCATTAGTAGTAAAGAAGACTCAGATTTAGCAATGAACTTACTAAAAGTATACAAAAGAGATTGGTGGTTTACCTCACCAACAACAATCATGGAGTTATAATTCATATCATATATGGTTATGAAATCAGGTGTGACTTAGACCCTTTTTATTGTACCATAATTTGTTATTTTATAAATGGAGAGTAGATTCAAGGAGATTTTTGGAACATGCAAGTTATTCTCAAAAATTCTATGTGGGAGTTCTACTCTCCATTGGCTAATAACCTCAAATGAGGTATCATATCCCAAGAGTATGGGAGGACATGTGCATGTATAAATAGAATATGAACCATTATTTATTGCATCCATATGGTGGGTTGTGTCTAAATATAAGATTTATGCATCAGGAGAAGAGTTAATGGAAATCATTGCATGAGAGTTACCTCATTTGTCTTGATCTTCTGGCTTATTCTTGGTAGCTTCAGGAATGTTATCCCCAAGGTTGTTCTTATAAAGTATCTACACCATCTAATTAATATGTTTCTTCATACATGAAAAATCAGGATGATAACAACATTTTGTCCTCTCTTTATTTCCTTTTCCACCTTTGGATTTTGAGTAATGATCAAAGGGTTTGGAGTAGCCTTCCTTCTTTGGCTTTGTATGTGCTTTTCCCATTTTGTTTTGCTTGGTATTAAGATTGCATGCACTTTTTTATCTCATTCACATCAAGTGCATGCACATTGGATCCCTTGATTATCCCCATCTTGATGAGATTTTCATTCTCATGCATGAGGGATTCAATAATCCAATATAATTTCATAATTTTCCAGGTTGATCCTGAAGTGAATCTATTTGTATGTAAATATGATATTAAAACAACATAATTCAGACCAGTGTTTGACAAAATAGAAAGTATCAACTGGTTTTCTTGAGTTGATTTGTCAACATCTCATCCCTTTAGAAGAAGGAGGAGAGACTTGAACTTTGTAAAGAATTCTTGGATATTATCAAAATTCCTCGGATCTAATGAATTCATCTCGACCTCGAGCATATGGCCTCTCATTTCATTTTGTTTTCCAAATATATCCTCTAACTTTTTCTTAATATCATCTGGTTTGGTACAAGCTTCAATGTGAAACATAAGCTCAAGAGACATAGACACACAAAGGAGTGTTGGAAAATACTGAGAGGGGGGGGTGAATCAGTATTTGAGCTATCAATCAAATTTTTAACTTTTCTTTTACTGAAATTTTTTTGTCTACTTTATAGAGATCAGTTGTTGTATATTCTTATGAAAACAGTAGTGCATCCAGAGATCTTATTATGGATTTCTTCATTCATCAGATGTCTTTTAAACAGTAAATCAACAAA
>SNQJ01S0003761.1:54016-88609 GCA_010110895.2 Picea sitchensis | reverse complement strand
CGAGTGAGATCCGACTGCTCTCAGTCTCTTTCCTGTGCTCCTTGCACGTATAAGAGCGCTATGCCTCCTGAGCTTTGTCTTTTGTTTGCCTGTCATCCTGTATAACATGCCAACAATCCTTTGTACATTCTTCCTGTATACATTCCATCTTCATTGTTGTACTTTCCATCAATGACAAGCATATGCTACCTGTTAAACATTTCCAACAAGGAGGTCATAGGCATCATCCATGTGGTTGATATATATTTTCTTCTTGATAAGAGAAGTTGGATAAATCTATATTGTCATCGTAAAAATCCTTTTCATCTTAGCTGATGTAGAATTATCAGCATCCACTCAAAGTTATGAGGCGTGAGAAGTAGTTCCAGTGAGTAATCCATCTTATCTCACTGCATCTTCTCTAAGTACATATTCTCTTACTGCATATTCCTCCTGTAACTATAAATATAAATGATTGTGTGCTTTCTCCTAGAAATTGAGGCTTTTATACCATGTGAAGTTTCCCCAACAAACCTAGATAGTAGAAAATGAACACACAAATCTTGTGAAAGAGAAGAGAAGGGCGTAAACTGAAACAATTGTATTAACTATTAGGATATTTAGACACTTAGGATTTAGTTAATATCAACTTGGTCTAATGTGTCGCTATGCCAAAGTGTAATTATTAGTGTGTTTCTCTAGTATGAATTAGTATGCATTTGTAGTTAGGTAATCCCATGGTCACAATATGTTCCCGACATAGAGTGATTTGATGGATCATATTCTCCTCGATCTTAATGAATACATTGATCCATGGATTAACACCCAATTGGTCCACCATATATATTTAAAGAGATTGGAGGGTCATTTTTTGATGATTGATTGTGAGAAACTCTCTTGTAAATCTCTTTGTAATAAATTTCTTTTGCATTAATAAATTTCTCCAAGTGGACACGTTGGCAGGGGTCATGGATGTTTCCCCATAGGGGGTTTACCACATCAAAAACATTGGTGTGTTGATATTTGATCTAGTTGTGTGAGTTTTTACTGAAGGTTTTCATCATCTATTGGAATACCTATGTTGTTGAACATGGTATCAAAGAACATTTGAAGATCTACTCCCATTGTAGATCAAGATATTGAATCTATGTTGTTGAATCTCTAGTTTTTCCATTTTTGTACATTTTTGGGGTGACATGAATATTCCATTACATATAGATAACTTGTTTCAGTTTTCCAAATATACATCCATTTTAGTCACATTAGGAGATATAAAGCCAAAATACGTCATTTTTCAAATTTTTGCAGAGATAAATTTTGGTTTTATTTTAGTTTTCTATTTTTTATTTCTTAGTTACTACTCTATTCTATCTACATATTTTATTTTCCCTATGCCCTGTGTGATCTTAGAAAATAAAAAACACAGTGGAAATTATTTTCTTGTCTATGTATGCTCTTTGTCGTCCTCTCTATGCAATCTCGGTATATTAGAAATAGAGGGAAGACTTGCATTTTATGGTTACGCTAACCGAGATCTAACCATTTTTTTCATCAAGAAGAGAAATTGTTTTCTTGTGTGAAAAGAGTTTTTTATTAGCATGTTTTCCAAGGATGAAAACAATAAAAACAACAACCCCAGTCCTCCTTCTTCAAAATATAATATGTTTTTCACTAGCTCACTTGATTAAAAGTTACAACATTGTTGCCACAAAAACAAGAAAAAAGGTAAATCCAAGAATCCCAAGAAGAAACATCCTTGCCACAAAAACAAGAAAAACAAGGGTCCCAAACCCTCTCATCCATCTTCCCTCCTAATAGTGACAAATGAGAAAAATCTAAAAATAAGAAGACTGATAGACATTGCAACTTTTGTGGGAAATATGGTCATGATGATTACAAATGTTTTAAGAATATGGTAGCTTTAGAAGTAGCAATGAATAAGTACAACATCAGTATTGATTCTGCTTCTTCTTCTTCTTCTTCTTATTCTCATGGACATGCAATGTTTTCTTCTAGTTTCTCCTTCAATGCAACTTCTACTTCTTATTCTGATGAGTGACTCATTGGTTCTGGAGCATCTTATCACATGGCTAAGGATAAATCCATATTTTCTTCTCAAAATGAATGTAACACCAAGAAAATATTTTTTGGTGATGATAGATTTCTTGGTGTTGTAGGGTCTGGAATAGTTCAAGTAGATAATGGTAATTTCAATGATGTATTATGTTTTCCAAGTATTTCCTGCAACCTTCTATCAATATATCAAAGCACTCATTCAGGTGAAGATAGAATTGTAGATTTTTAAACTCATGAAGTTGTAATCAAGGATCTAAAAGATCCTAAGTATGTTCTTGCAATTGGAATTGTTGATGATATTAATAGGATGTACAAGTTTGACAACTTTGGGTAATCACATTTTCTATCATTTTTTGTTTCTCATAGTGATGAATTGATCAAGGTTTGGCATGAGCGGGTTGGTCATATAAACTACTGCTCATTACAGAAACTACATAATCAATAGATGGTGATTGGTATTCCTCTTGTTTGTTGCAGAGATGGTGTTTGTGTCAGTTGAGTTCTTGGAAAACATCAACATGACAATTTTTACAAATGTGCCTCTTGGCAAGCCTTGGCCCCTTTGCATCTTATTCACAATGACTTGTATGATCCACTTTCTTCTACTCCTTTTTTCGGGTGGAAGTATTTATTAAATTTCATTGATGAATTTCCCAAACACACTTGGGTTTACTTCTTAAAACTTAAGAGTGAAGTATTTTAGTTTTTGGACTATAAGGCCATTATAGGAAAACAATCTAGTCATCAAATTCAAAGGTTAAGAATAGATAATGGAGTTGAATATATGAACAACAATTTTACAAGTTATTGCACTACAAAAGGCACCTAAATGCAACACATTGTTCCATATAAACCATAGAAAAATGATGTTTCTAAGAGAAAGAACCACACATCAGAAGACACGACTAACTATATGATCCAATATAAGGGATTAAATATAAATTTCTAGAGGAAAACTATTAACTATGTAGATTACATGGTAAATCACACTCCCACAAGAGCTCTTAAAAATATAACACCAGAAGAAGTGCGGAATAAAATTAAGGTATATGTAAGTCAATTATGTGTATTTGGTACTGCAGCATGGGCTCACATTCTTGATGAGAAAAGGAAATCCTTACAACCTAAAAGTGAGAAGTGTATATTTGTTGGTTATATATAGAAGATGTCAAAGGTTACAAACTTCTTCAACCTCATTGTAATGAAATTATTATTCTAAGAGATGTTAAATTTGATGAAAATTTCTTGGCTTGCGAGCCTAATTCTCCGTGTGTTCCTTCTTTGTCCTGCGAGCCATCTTCGACAATTGTTCCTTATTATATTCCTATCCTGGTTTCTTCTTCTTCATATGATGACAGTGAGGATGGAAATCCACCTCCTCCTACTCACCTTCCTCTAGATGATTCCATTGAACCTAAACCTGCACCAGTACCACCACTTGCTAGATGGGTTTGTTCAACATGAGAAGAAACTGGTGATATTATCAATGATCCTTCATATCAATATAAATCATGTTCATAGTTCTAGCACACTTCCTCTCTTTTGGATCAAGTTTCAGAGACTTATGATCCATAATCATTTGCAAAATCTTCAAGTCATCTAGATTGGAATATAATAGTGAATGAAGAGTATCATTCTTTAATAGAAAGTGATACTTGGGATATTGTACCTCTTTCGAAAGGAAGAAAAATTTTCAGATGTAAATGGGTGTATAGAACTAAGTATGGATTATATGGAAGTGTTGAAAGACACAACTATTCTTGGTTTATTTCCAAAGGATTCTCTCAAGTTGAAGGAATTGACTATAATGAAAAAAAATTCCCCGTAGAGAAAATGAATTATATCCACCTTGTTATTTCCCTTAGTTCCTCACATAAATGGGAGTTCCATGAGATGGATGTTAAATCGTCCTTGCATGGGGAGTTTCAAGAAGAAATATACATGGAAAAAATTCCTGAATATGTGGAGAATGACTCTATCCTTTTTTGTCACCTTAAGAAATCTCTTTATGGTATTAATCAAGCTCCTCGATATTGGTATGCCAAAATGGATACCTTTCTTCTTGATATCGACTTTTCTAGATTTCATTTTGACTGCAATGTCTATACCAAGAAACTAGAAATCCATCTCATAATCCTTGTTATTTATGTTGATGACCTTATCCTCACTGGTAGTGACCCTAAACTTTTAGACCATGTAAAAACCATCCTTATGAAGAAATTTGAAATGATATGCTTAGTCCATTTGCATTATTTCCTTGGCCTCCCAGTTTTGCAAACCAAGGAAGGAATTTTTCTTTTAGAAACTATGTATGCTTCTGACCTTCTTCACTGATTTCACACAAAAGACTCTAAACCAACCCCTTCTTCCTTCTAGTATGGATTAAAACTTTCTTACACTTGTAATTCTCCTGAATTTGATGCCACTTTGTACCATCAGTTAGTTGGTATCCTCTTATACTTGAATCACAAATGTACAGATCTTTCCTTTTTTGTTGGTCTTGTTTCCCGGTATATGCAAGAACCCCATGAAATCCATTGGAAAGAAGATAAAAGGATACTTCAATATGTCTAGGGTACAATTTAGTTCAGGATACATTACAACTCAGGGGTGAATCCTTTATTGGTTGGTTTCACTTCTTCATATTGGGTTGGAAACCCTGTTGATCAAAGGTATACTGCAAGTTATGTTTTCATCCTTGGATCAAGACCTGTCACTTGGGTCCATAAGAAACAATAGGATATTTCTCTTTCTTTAGAAGAAGAAAAGTAATTAGAAATGTTTAATGCAAGCTATGAATCCTTATGGATTCAAAAAATCATTTCAAAGTTTGGATTCCAACAACAACATCCAACCACCCTCTGGTGAAAAAATCAGAGTTTCATCAATCTTGCCAAATATTCAATTCAACGTTAATGCAAAAACAAAATAATGCTACACATGCACTTCATCAGAAATATCATTCATGATTGAGTTATTAAAGTGATCCTCTTCCCCACATATGATCAAGTTGAAGACGTTTTCAGAAAGTCTCTTACAAAAGTGAAGTTTTCCAAAATTATATCTATGTTATAAGTTTTGGAACTTGTCACTAAAGGGGGAAAGGTTATAATGCCTCCTTCCTTATCCTATTTTGTTTCCTTTGTAAATCATTCAATCCTATAAAAAATTGTTCTTAAGGGTGGGGTGTTAGGATAGTTAGACACTTAGGAGTTAGTTAATATCAACTTGGTCTTATGTTGAGGGTGCCCCAGCAAGAGAGGGCACTTGCACTGGGTAGGGATGATTAGTGGAAGTCAGTGTAACTACCTATAATTCCTTGGTTCTTTAGTTCACAAGACTTATTCAACCCATGCCATTCTGAAAGGGCCTTTTCCTAATTTTGTTTCTACTACAATATCGAGACTTAATCCACCTGAGCTGGAGTATTAAGGATTTGTTTTTCATTTTTGTTTCCCTAGGAATTTTTATAGTGTTGTGTTATTTGTTTGTAGATTACCTTAGTAAGTGTGTTGGGTGCCACCTTGAGTATTTGATTTAAATTAGTTTATCAAGCACTTTGTCAATCACAGAGGGGTCATAGCCTTCTTCCTATTAAATTAAATTATCCATTTCCTCCTCTTGGGCATTGACTCAATCAAACTAGAACTTTGGTATCGATTGGTCCTATTTAAATTGTAAATAGGGACCACAGAGTCAAATGCTTATACACCAAAGGTTACATGTATATCACATATTGAAGCTAACAGATTCATTAGAATCTATAACTGACCTTTGATTGGATTGGATGATCCTATTCTTTTGTGCCTTTTGAATTCTAGGTCAGATAAGATTGACGATTTCCCTCTTCAATGGGTCATTATTGAATGGAATTTCACACTTTTCATGGTTTGGAATTGGTTTTGTAAGCCATTTCCAACTTCCATTCCCATACGATGATGACACCAATTTATTGTATACTCCTAAGAAATACAAATCCATTCATATTTCATATCATATCTAAGAGTGGCGGAGGAGAAAGAGGATGATGAAGGCTAATATCCCTCTTGATTTCCTCCTAGAAAGGTTTTTGACGTCCTTGTTTCCATACATCTCCCAACATGTTTCTACATCAGCGGTATCCTATAAGAAGGAGGCTATGTTTATGGCCCCATAGTTAGATTTGTTATATTTTCAATATGGGATACTTTATAAGATATTGTCGGATGCATTGTGATTGGGTACTAACCCATCGAAAGTGAAGTCTATATTGCATGTTGATGGAATTGCCATTTATTTCAATAGTACTATCATAGATATGGTTCCAAACCATCTTAAACAAATCACAATTAATCCATATATGAATGGTCAAGCTACATCTTTGACCATTTCCACCATCTAATTTCCAGATGTACACATTCTATAATCAACGAACCCAAAGGGAAACCAACAACCTATAGGGAAGAAAGATAATAAAGATAAGAAGGGAGGTGTAAACAATAATAAGAATGTTAAATCTGATACAAATGTTGGGGAGGATAAAAAGGAAAAGAAAGAGGTGAAGTTTCCATGCAATCTTTGTAAAGATGATCACCCTACCCATAAATTCCCCAAGCTAGAAAATTATCAACACTTGTTGTCACAACAACGTCCTCTTATGTTAAAAAATATATTACCCCACAGAAAAAATATGATGGAGGGAACTTCTAGTGAAAATGTGCAAGGGGGCACTCAAAATACACCCTTGATGGATGGAACAATGTCATCATTGATATGGTGAAGTTGGAGGTTAATGTGTCAACTAGGGATTGGGATTATAAAAACCCTGAGTCAATTTGTTAAGCCCTAATATTGGCTCATTACCCATTAATTGGGTGGTGCATATTAGATTAGTAATGTTATTTTATTTATGTCAGTTTAAGCCATTAGTTGTAATTATACCTCCTAGTCTCTATTTATACCAAGGAGACATCTTCATTTTGAATCATGTTGTACATGAACATTTAGAAGTGGGGTAGGAGGTTTCCCTCGAGAAGAGGCTTATTATCTGAAATTATCTCTTTTCAAGTTGATTACACTTTCTGAGGTTTTTCTGTATATGCTATATTATTGATGTTTGGTTCTTAACATATGGTATCAAAGCTCCAAGGTCTTGGGGTTTCGCTACATCTAAGACACCATGGCATTTTTAGTTTGCTACATTTGATTAGACCCAGCATTGGAAGAAATATGGGGAGAAATACATAAAAGAAGTTTCATACCAAAGGGCCAAAAATTGGGAGATACAGCAGAAATATTATGGGCATAACCACCTCAAAATCAAGGTTCAAAAGTGATACTTGGCCAACATGCACCCAAAGAGACTTCTAAACCAAATAAGCCTCCCGAGAGAAAATCCTACTTGGACTCTTGATGAAGGTGAAGAGAAATGTTAGGGACATAAATGAACTACAAAAAATAAGATGGATTCAATGGAACCTAAGTTGGATACTAAGATGGATTCAATGGAACTAAGTTGGATACTAATATATGATGGTTTAAAAGGGGAGATCATGGAAGTATTGAAAATTTAAGTACAGAGAAGACACACGAAAGTGAAAATGCATCCATGAGGAAATTCATGATGTGGACACACAAAGGAGGTGGATCAAGAATGGAGAAACTCAACTTTGGTTTGAATAACCATGTTCCTAAGATTGACATGAGGAAGTTTGATGGAAAAGGACCCAATCCATGGATACTTAGGATGGAGCAATTCTTTGATCTCCATAATTGCCACATACACAAAAGTGCAATTGATTCTTTATATTTAGAACCTAATCAATTTGTTTGGTATCGATGGATTTGTTCTCACAAATCACTCATCCATTGGACAATTTTCATGGAAGAATATTAGCACACTATCTCTTGGATGAGGAGCAATACCTTCTTTATATAATTGATAAATCTCAAGCAAAGAGGTTCGATTACAGGGCACATTGAGAACTTCAAAGATTGAATAAGGTAACCCGATATTCTAGATGAGCACTTGATTGATGTATTCATGGGAACTTTAAAGGATAACATTCAACACGATGTTCTCCTTTGGGAACCCAAATCATTGGAGATGCATTTAAGGTGGCAAGAAATGTTGAAAATGAAAATATGGCTATGGATACTAGAAAGGGACCTATCCACAACATCTATAGAGAACAATGCTCACTTCTCCTAAAATACCTCAACCTACAAGGTTGACACCTCAACAATTGGAGGAAAGAAAAGCAAAAGGTTTATGTTTTAATTGTGATAGCAAGGAAGTACAATAAAGGGACATAAGTGTGGTGAAAGAAATTATTCTACATAGATTGTGAAGGAGGAAGAAGAACAAGAACCATCTCAAGATGGCAGTAGAAGCAATTTAGATCTAAAGAGTTGACTCCACGATGTCGATGTAATGCATTGGTGGAATTAGCACTCTCCGAACCCTCAAGATTGAAGGATACATCAAAGAAAAAGGTAATAGTCATAATTGATTCAGTGATACTCATAATTTCATTCACTATAAATTAGACAAAGATCTCAGTTGCTTTGTATGTATCTGGCCCTTGAGTTTCAAGTAATGATTGCGAGTGGAGGAACTATATAAATTGCTTAGGAAAATGCAATAAGATCAATCTTACTATGGGGGAATATGTAATGAATAGTCCAATGATTTCTATACCCATGGGTGTTGAAGATGTTGTACTAGGAATCAATGGTTACAATCATTAGGAACAATGGCTTTTAATTTTTCAAGAACTTTTCATGGAAATTTTTATTGGAAGGAAAAGAAATTGAGTTGAGAGGTATCAAGGCTAGGTAAGGTGATAAGCTCTAGCGACATGACAAAATTATTGAAAAAGGAGGATCAAGGCATTGTGCACAACTATGCTCACTAGATGTTCAAACATCAGAAAGCCATCTATTCCTCAATATCTCAAAGGATCATTGATAAAGCATTCCAAAGTATTTGAATATATTCCCAAAGGTCTCCTACCCTTTCGAAATCCTTGATCATGGGAAATTCACCTAATTCCCTAGGCGTATTTCCTCCTAACATGAGGGCCACATCTGAGATACCCTTAATACCCGGAAAGAGTGAAATTGAGTGCAGGTTTGAAGAAATGTTAGAGGTTAGCATTATTAGACCTAGCCAAAGTTCTTACTCTGCACCCGGGGTAATGGTATTCAAAGAAAGATGAATCAGCGTATGTGTCCGGATTATAGAGAGGTCAACAAGATCACTATTAAAAGATAAGTTTCCCATTCTAAGTGATTGATTAATTGTTAGATGAAATACATGGAGCAATCATTTCACAAAATTGGATCTTAGTTTAGGGAATTATCATCAAATCAAAATGAAGGAAAGAATATATCCAAAACAACATTCCAAACTCATAGAGGCCATTATGAATTTTTTGGTCATACCTTTTGGCCTTACAAATGAACCTTCCACATTCAAGGGTTGATGAATTCCATTTTCAAGCCTTCCTTCGAAAATTTGTGTTAGTATTTTTTATGATATATAATCTATAGCAAATCTTGGGAGGATCATGTGCAACATGTTGACAAGGTGCTACAACCACTAAAGGGGCAGCAACTATATGGAAACCATCCAAATGTTTCTTTGGAATTAAAAGAGGTAAAGTATTTAGGTCATATTGTATCTCATGAAAGGGTCAAGGTAGACCCTAACAATGTGAGCCATGGTGGTGAGGTAGATTCAAACATTAAAAAATCTTAGAGGATTTTTGGGTTTGTGAGGTTACTACCACAAGTTTGTTGAACTATGGAAGAATAGCGGCCGCACGTTTAACAAAACTAACTAAGAAGGATTCATTTTCATGGACTCGAGGCAACTAAATGGCCAGACGACTTAAAGGGTGATGTGATCCTGCATCTTAGGCCACTCGGACTTCACAAAAGCCTTTTATTGTGGAATGTGATGCCTTAGAAATTGGAAGTGGTGTTGTCTAATGCAAGAAGGAAGGCCCACAGCTTTTGGTGACCACTCAAGGAAGGGACTTACACAAAACCCATTTATGAGAAGGAAATGATGGCAATACTACATTACATTGAAAAAATGGCATCCTTACTACCTAATGAGTAGGCACTTCAAGGTAAAATAGATCATGATAGTCTTAAATACTTCTTGGAACAAATACTATCTTCGAGGAAGAACAATAAAAATGGGCAGCAAGATATTGGAGCTATGATTTTGAATGCGATCTATAAAAATGGGAAGGCAAAATGTTGTGGCTGAGATGCACACTCTCAAGAAAGGATGAATATGTTGGGAGCCTTTCTTTGTGCTATCTCGATCATCAACCCGATTGGATAATAGAATCCAGGGATGAATGGAAGAATGGCGAAAAGTGTGGACTCTCATTCAAAGGTTCTGTGGGGATTCGATTATCGAGATACATTTGTGGAAAAATGATTCACTATGGTACAAAGATGCAGCTTATATTTATGTAAGAACTCCCCAACTCAAACAAAAGGTACTATTGGGATTGCACACCATCTCAGTGAGGAGACTTTCGAGGATTTTGAAAACCTACCATAGAGTCAGAAGGATTTCTTTTTGGGATGGCCTTAAAACTAATGTTCAAGGTTTGTGGAAAAATGTGTAGTTTCCAACAAAATAAGGTGGGAAACAATTAACCCTGAATGCTTTACAACCATTATCCATCCCAAGTCCTTATTTGGGAGGGAGGTTTCCATGGATTTCATCAGGTTACCAAATTCTGAAGAAGAGTGTCATCATGGTGATTGTTAATGAAGCCCGTCAAAGTATGCACACTTTGTGCACTTTCTCATCCCTTAAAAGCTAGTAAATGCAGTTTCCCATAGCATTCATGGAAGCTTGATTCCGAAAGCTTATGCTTGACCCAAGATTATTATAAGTGGCAGAGATCCCATATTCATTTTGGAATGAGAACTATTTTTCTTGTTTGGGTACTCGGGTGGCTCATGGCTCATCCTATCATCCCTCCAATCGATGGACAAAGGCGGATAGTGAAAAAATGTCCGGAAGGCTACCTTCATTTCTTTGTCTCGATAAACAAACACAATGGACGAAATGGTTACCCTTGGCGGAATGGTGGTATAAGACTTCCTTTAATATTGCAACAAAATGACACCATTTATGGCACTTTATGGATACCACCTCTTCCATCACTTCTTCTCCTAAAAAGAAAATCTAAGGTTCAAGGAGTGAAAGATCACAGCCGAGGGGTAGCAACAAATTCTCCAAATCTTAAAGGACAACTGACCATGGCACAATTTTGTAGAGCAACAAGCGGATCAACATCGTAGTGAAAGAAGTTTTGAAGTAGGGAGTTGGGTATTTTTAAAGACTACAACCATACAAGCAGATGTGTCCCTCAAACAGGCGAGAAGGATAATAAATTATCGCAAAGTACTATGGCCCTTATAAGGTGTTGCAAAATGTTTGTACTATGGCATACAAATTGGAGCTACTGCATCTTCACGAGTACACCAGTTTTCCACATGTTTCATGCTTAAAGAAGGTTATAGGAGACAAGATCAGTTCAAACTATATTTCAAAACTTGACGAGGAAGGAAAAATCATGTTAGAGCCTGAAGCCATCAGACACAAGAATTAAGCCAAGCGAGGAATAGATCCATTTCAAAATATATTGTTAAATGGAGGAAACTACCAACATTCACTTAGGAAGATATGAGTCTTTGCTCTGGGGAAGCATCGAGGAGTTATTGAAGCGTTGGAACAACACTTGTCTCAAGGGGAGGGCATGTTAAGCCCTAATATTGTCGATACCCCTTAATTGGGGCATATTAGATTAGTAATGTTATTTTTATTTATGTTGGATTTAAGCCATTAGTTGTAATTATTCACCTCCTAGTCTCCTATATAGCCAAGGGAGACATTTTTCATTTTGAATCTTGTACTTGAACATTTAAGTGGGAATTAAAGGAGGTTTCCCCTCGAAGAGTTTATTATCTGAAATTATCTCTTTTCAAAGTTGAGTACTTTTCTTGAGGGTTTTTCTATGCTACATTGATGTTTGGTTCTTAACACAATTTCCAAAGGAAAGGAATATTTTGATCCCTATAATCCTCTTCACGTAGAAAATATTTGGGGGGAAATAATTCCACACATAATGAAAGGTGTGTACAAGTTTTTTTCGCACAACCCAAATGCTTGAACCACACACAACTATTACATTGTTGAGGAATTAGCTTAGACACCTTATTATTGATGTTGGCCGAGGTGCTAAAACTTTCCCACATTGAAATGAGATGTTGGCCCTAGAGGTACTTCAAACTTTCCCCACACATTGAAATGATTTTTTTCACAATAGGAGCTATTGAATCCTCGATCTCAAAATTTAACAAGTTTGATACTACATTTTTGAAGCCTCATCTTCCTTATCACATTTCCTTCCAAATTAATTTCATGTATACCAAACACATTATTGGAAGAATTGTTGTAGTTGAAGGTGCTTTGACATGTGCAATGTCATTGTCTTGTTGGAAATCCATTGACTCTCCTAAGCTCGCTCCATATCTCACATTGTTAACTGCTTGTGATGGGCGTTTGTTTAGGCCACATGGTCTCATTTCGTCTTTCCTTGTCTACTTGGGGGGGAGATTGTTTTTGTAGAGGTGAAAGTGGTCAATTATCTACTTGACTATAACTTGTTGATAAGAAGGAGTTGGACATATGTAATGATGACTATCATTTCATTGGTATTTCAAGATTTGTGATTCCCTGAGAAGGGAAAATCATCACGATAGACCAAATGTTGTTTACTCATTCTGACTCTGCGGTGAATTTAGAATCTACGGTCCTATTGATAGAAAACTCTTAGATGGAAAATGAGAGCATTACTCTCAAAATTTATCCTTTTTTAATGGGAAAGTTTAACTTCTTGGCACATATTTCATATATTCGAGTCATTTTGTTTGACTACCAAAAATCAAGCCCCTCTATCCCACTGACTCAAGTCAGTTCATTATGTATGATATATTTTGAGGATATTTGGGTGTTACCCTCACCATATGATTCCTTTGAAGGTATTTTGCATGCCAGGAGTGCCATCTCATTGTCTAGAGATGAGATATCTTATCAATCCATCCAAAAAGATGTTTCAGATTCCAATCCTACTCCTTCATGGACGAAAAAAGTGGATCACTTTCTAGATCCTATTTGGGCCTTGAATTCTTCAAGTTCACTTGATTTGATTGAAAGTGTATTACCTTATGATGAATTTATTCTTGAGGAAATGATAATGATATGAATATGAGAAGACTTGTATATTTTAAAATATTTGTAAGTGTTAATTATGTGTGCTTGGGAAAAAGGATCAATTTGAAAACACATAAACTAGAGAGTTTTCACACTTAAGATGCACATAATAACTAGTAATAACAGCCATCAAAGTAAACACATAACACAACAAATGATAAATGATTTCACGCCTCTCTTGGGATACATCTCTTGGTCCAAATTCCAATGGATATTTTAAATTATTTGCTCAAAGTGATAAAAACAATGCTTTACAATGCTCAAAATGCCAAATAGATGGCTCCAATGGATCCAAAACATCCAAAAACCACTAGTTGGGCTCTTTCTGCACCTGGTTTGGCCAAAAATGAAGAAGATATCCTCTTGGAAAATTTCCCCTTCAAGCTTGTTGTCTATGGTTCTCCATTTCGCACCTATGATTGAATAACTCGACTCTCACAGTGTTACTGATCCAAAAAACAAGCACCATGTGCATCCCACAAACTGTGGAAAATTGTCGAACTATTAGCACGATTAGCACCCCCTAGAGTGGAGGTTTTGGCCGCATGGGGGGCATTATGACCACGTCCCAACGCCTATCTCGGGCCCATTGTAGAAATGCATGTTGTGTTGACATGTGGCTTGGCATGTGGGTGGAGGACCATTGGTTAAGGTTTCAAGTTTCGAGCTTCTGTTTTGGATATTTTTGCAACCCCGCACCAACGTAGAGTGTAGAACAGGTCATATGATAACACCACATACAACCGGGGGCTATGTGTTGGAGATTTCTTGCGCCATTGGTTATGAAGTCGTCGCATGTTGTGGTATGGACCAGGGGATGGGGATAATCCCTCACCCTTTTCTTTGCCAACCCAACATATATTTCAATTCAAATATTTATTATAACATATGTGGTTAAGAAACAATATGTGGGCAGGCTGGTAGCCTGGGCCCTTCCAAAACATTGATGTTTTCTTAGAGGTTGGGGGTTCGACCCCCACGGACTAACACCACCTTTTACACACTAGAGGGGTGCCATGTGGAAGACCATGACTGGTCCATGTGGAACCATACCACTTTCCACCCAAGCACCACATGTCATCACATGAATGGTCCATGTACATGCCAAATCACCTTCCTAGTCAGTCTACTAACTCAACACCTCTACACAGTGGTCAGTCCATGTTACTTGCCATGTGTGGGACCATACCATGCCACGTGAGCACTATATGGAATTTACAATCAACACAATTTTTCATGTTTGTAAAAATGGATATAACACAATATCTCACTCATACGACATTCGTTTGAACCTGTTCAAGTTGAGTTGGGATAGTGAGGATCTATTTTGAAGCAATTCTGAGCACTTTGATTTTTTAGAAATTTTGATCCCCTGGATCACTCCTCCCCATTGGGAATATTTTGGACCTCCAAAAGACTAATTTCAGTCTATCTAAATATGAGGGTACAATTCCCTCACCTTTCCAACCTCAATCCACTTAGCCTTGCTTGGATTTGTGCCTTTAAGACCAACTTGAAGGTGTTAGCGCCAATTCTTGCAAGCGGGTGTTTCTCTCTGATTTCGGGCCATTGGTGCAAATGCATAGAAATGGGGTTGAAAACCCATCAAATGTGTTTTATACAAAGGCCACAGTCATGAGAGCCAAGCGAAGCACACAGAATAAGTCCATTTCAGGCTTAAAATCAAGCCAGCGGGCATTTTGTTTTTAACGGCAAGGATCTATAGATGGAGCAGATCGACGGTCATTGGGTAAGTTTGAGTTGCAGAGTTGCACAAGGTTTAGCGCATGGGCTCATATCTTATTTCCAAAGTCATGAAATGATCATGGTCTTCCGATCCAGTTGGGACACATGGCTCTTGATCAAGCTCGGTTGCAATTTCGGCTACTAGGACTTTGAAAGACAAGGGGTCGCTCCTCCACTACATCGAGAATCACAGAAACCCAAAACACAAATGTAAATCCCCCCAGGAGTCGTTTTGACATTCTGGATACCGGGACTTTGAAAGACAAGGGGTCTCTCCTCCACTGCATCGGGAATCGTCGAAACCCGAAACGCGAAATGTAAAGGCCCCACAGGAGCCGTTTCGACATTCTGGCTACCAGGACTTCAAAAGACATGGGGTCTCTCATCCATTGCATCGGGAAACCCTGAAACATGAAATGATAAGACATTTTGGAATTTTGGCTACCGGGACTTTGAAAGACAAGGGGTCGCTCCTCAACTGCATTGGGAATCGCTGAAACCCAAAACACAAAATGTAAAGGCCCCCCAAGAGTCGTTTCAACATTTCGGCTACTGGGACTTTGAAAGACAAGGGGTCTCTCCTTCACTACATCGGGAATCGCCAAAATTTGAAATGTAAAATCCTCCTTGAAGACAATTGCATGGCCCTGTGGTTACGTTGAGAGTGAAACCTGGAGAAATGAAGGCTGGCCTCCAAGATTTGGAAAAATGACACGTGGTCACTCTCTATGTATTCAATCTTGGCCACCCTCCATGGAAGATGCAGTTAATGAATATTGAGCAGGTGGTTGAGACCTCAGCTTAATCCATAAATGGAAGGCATGGGAAGGGTCATAAGCAGTCAGTTCGTGGTACTTCGATGGATAGTTTTCCTGCAGAAGCCATGTCCTCTAAAGAAGTGGGAGACAAGAAGATGCATGTATAGTCTGAAGAAATATCATGTGCACATAAATCCTTAAATGAGGTAGCTCAACTATCCTCCTGGGGCCAAAAAGGTGAATTTCTCTGAGTATATATATTTAGTTTTTGTATTTTTGTAAAGGATGGATGGTAGAGCAGAGCTCCCGACTGTAAATCTTTAACGAGGCCTTTGGTTCCCTGGTTATAGATTGATATTTGAGACTTATTGTTTAATGGAAGCCAACATATTCTTCTCCTTTTTTCCTCTGAATCTTAAGATCCTAGGCATGGATGATCCAGTCAGGTGTTGTAATGACTATATAATGTATGTTTGATTATATTAGTTTTGAAGCATCTTAAATTTCTTGAAGTTTCTCAGATCTTAGAGGATCTCATATTTGAGACATTTCCCCCTTTTAAAGGCTGCTGGAAGACCGGATGTCCAGAGAAGACTTTATTTCCTTTGTCTTTCCCTCCACTTACTCACCGCTATGCAAAATTACTGGCTTAAATTAGATCAAGACCTCACCTGTCTTTGTTGTTCCAGCCCAGTTTTCTGAGTTAGAATGATATTGTTCTGATTTTACTTCCATTCATCACCCTTTATCAATAAATTGTGACATTCAAACTGATGGGCCTCAGGTTTACTCTTGCTGCAATCAAGGAGTGACTTATGATGCCAACATTTTTGGCGTCGTTGTCGGGGACAAAGTTGAATATTTTCCTCGGGATTGAACGACATTGAGTCTGTGATTCGAAAGGTGCATCAGGCATCAAAGCTCTTGAATATTGCTACTGTGCACCTGGTGACTCCACTGTTTCCACTTCACTGTTTTAGTTGTGGTTACTTTTAGCACCCCTGAAGGATGACCCAGAGGAGATTTTTCGAGAAGGTTTCAGCAGCTTCTTTCTCAGCTTGAGAAGTTTCTTGGGAGGACACAACATTAGGATCTAGCCTTTGATGGTGAACAAATACCAGACAAATTCAAAGTTGTGCATCTTTCACCTGACGACTCCATGATCCAAGGATCGGTCGACGACTCCACTGATTCGATATGGAAAATATCTTATCTCAAAGGTTGGTTTTCTGTGACTTTTCCCAGATAGTTGGTTTTCATAATCGACTGCCTGATAGAGATGAATGGGAAGATATCCTCCTTGAATTTCAAGAAAAAATTTCAGAGGTACCAGCTGAGCATTTACTAGACTTTCATGAGGTTATTCATTGACTTAATATCATGCATGAAGATGTTTAGATTAAGATTTTTAGGTATTCATTAAAGGGAGATGCTCTTGATTGGTGTCTATCTCTTCCCACTGCAAGCATCTGTTCTTTGACAGGTTTTCATACAACTTTCAATTCGTTTTGTAAAGATTACTTCCCAGCTGAGTGTTTGTATGAAAACTGTTGTGATGAGTTTTCTTTGCTTCATAAAGCCTCTGTTGGCCCTAAAGACCATGTTTGTGATGAATCTTTTACTGTGGAGGAAAGAATTTTCTATGAAAGTCTAGAGGCATTGGATGATATTAATTATGTTATCCCTAGCATGGAAGCATCTGACATCATTTCAGATACATCTGTTCTTTTAGATGTTCATAAAGATCAACATGCCTCTTGTGAAAATTCTAAGTTTATAGAGTAGATGTTTTCTATAGTAGATGGCTCTCCTAGATATAGGGTTGAAGTAGATGTTCCTAGTAGCCCAACTTATGATGATGAAGACCTTCCATTTTTTAAAGAAGAGATGGTTGTGGAAGAGGATTCTTCTCTTTTCCTTCAAGCGGTTTCCCATGATATATTTTTACCTAGGATTAAAGAGAAAAATCTTATGTATGAACAACCAGAAGCAGTAGTTACCGTTGTCCCTGAAATGGATATTTTTTACAATTATATTCTTGATGGGATCACTATTCTGAAGGTTGATCATAGAAATGAAAGGAAACCCTTTTTTGATGAATATTCTAGTGATGGTGAGCATCAAGATTATCCTATATTTGATCACTATGAAGACACTAACCGACATGACAATAAGTAGGGCTTTCCCATGGTCCCTATTTATGATGATTATGAATATGATCCTTGGGAGAGCCATGGAGAAGAGGAGGAGGAGCTGAAGATGCAGTTTACAGAATGTGTAGAGCCCATCAGCGAGCAGACACCACCTGAGATCAGTCAGCCTATGTCATTTGTCCACCCACCTGTGATTACCAGAGATATTCAACCACACGTGAACAACTGTGTAGCAAAGGAGGCTGCCTGTTGACCATTTTCTGGAGTTTTCCACTGGTCCTATGAGCCTGTGAAGGAATACATGGAGTTGTATTTCCTTCACAATTTGGAGCCACCCTATTTCATCTCGACTTCAGCCCATAAGGAGGAGTTGAAGAGCATAACCATTCTGCTGTCACAGTTACACCATATATTTGTGATCATTGATAGAAGGAAGGAGCTTCTATTCAGGAAGTTGCTTGATTGGCTATGGTGGAAGTTTTCTTTCACCTAGCCCCATGTAAAGGAATTTATTAGTTTAGGACCGTACATAAATAATCTCTTTGGAGCATGTGTGTTTATCTTTTATTTTCACTTATGGGCATGTATTTTTAAGCAGGGTGTTTTGAGCTCAACTCTATAGCCCAAGAAAAGGAAACTAGAACTGCAAAAGGAGTTCTTAGAGCATCATAGGGACAACTCTATCCCCCATGGAGCCTAATGTTAGCGCCAATTCTTGCAAGGGGGTGTTTCTCTCCGATTTCGGGCCCTTGGTGCAAATGCATAGAAATGGGGTTTAAAACCCATCAAATGTGTTTTATTCAAAGGCCGCAGTCATGAGCGCCAAGTGAAGCACACAAAAGAAGTCCATTTTGGGCTTAAAATCAACCGAGCGGGCATTTTGTTTTTAATGGCGAGGATCCATAGATGGAGCAGATCAACGGTCATCGGATAAGTTTGAGTCACGGAGTTGCATGAGGTTTAGCACATGGGCTCATCTCTTATGGCCAAAGTCAAAAAATGATCTTGGTCATCTGATCCATTTAAGACACATGGCTCTTGATCAGGCTCAGTCGCCATTTCGACTACCGGGACTTTGAAAGACAAGGGGTCACTCCTCCACTACATCGGGAATCGTCGAAACCCGAAACGCGAAACGTAAAAGCCCCCCAAAATCCGTTTCAGCATTTCGACTACCAGGACTTTGAAATATAAGGGGTCGCTCCTCCACCATATGAAGAATCGCCGAAACCCAAAACACGAAATGTAAAGGCCCCCCAGGAGTTGTTTCGTCATTCTGGCTATCGGGACTTCAAAAGGCATGGGGTCTCTCATCCATTGCATCGGAAAACCCCGAAATGTGAAATGATTATCCGTTTGGGCATTCTGGATACTGAGACTTTGAAATACAAGGGGTCACTCCTCCACTGCATCGGGAATCGCCAAAACCTGAAACACGAAATGTAAAGGCCCCCTAGGAGCTGTTTTTGCATTTTGGCTACTGGGACTTTAAAAGGCAAGGGTTCACTCCTCCACTACATCGAGAATCGCTAAAACCCAAAACGAAAAATGTAAAAGCCTCCTTGAAGACAGTTGCATGGCCCTGTGGTTAAGTTGAGAGTGAAGTCTAAAGAAATGAAGGTTGGACTCCAAGCTTTGGAAACCTGACACATGGTCACTCTATATGTATTCAGTCTCGACCACCATCCATGGAAGAAGCATATAATGAATATTGAGCAGGTGGTTGAGACCTCAGCTCAATCCATAAATGGAAGGCATGGGAAGGGTTATAAGCAGTCAGTTCATGGTACTTCAATGGATAGTTTTCCTACAGAAGCCATGTCCTCTGAAGTAGTGTCAGACAAGAAGCTATGTGTATAGTCTGAAGGAAGATCATGTGCATGTAAATCCTTAAATGAGGTAGCTCAGCTACCCTCCTGGGGCTAAGGAGGTGAATTTCTCTGAGTATTTATATTCAATTTTTGTATTTTTGTAAAGGATGGATGGTAGAGCAGAGCTCCCGACTGTAAATATTTAACGAGGTCTCTGGTTCCCTGGTTATAGATTGATATTTGAGACTTCTTTTTTAATGGAAGCCAACATATTCTTCTCCCTTTTTCCTCTGAATATTAAGAGCTCAGGCATGGATGATCTAGTCAGGTGTTGTAATGACTATATAATGTATGTTTGATTATATTAGTTTTGTAGCATCTTAATTTTCATGAAGTTTCTCAGATCTGAGAGGATCTCATATTTGAGATTTTTCCCCCTTTTAAAGGCTGCTAGAAGACCAGATGTCTAGAGAAGACTTTATTTCCTTTGTCTTTCCCTCCACTTACTCAACACTATGCAAAATTACTGGCTTAAATTAGATCAAGACCTCACTTGTCTTTGCTGTTCCAGCCCAGTTTTCTAAGTTAGAATGATATTGTTCTGCATTTACTTCCATTCATCACCCTTTATCAACAAATCGTGACATTTAAACTGATGGGCCTCAGGCTGACTCCTACTGCAATCCAGGAGTGACTTCTGATGCCAACAGAAGGTATTCCACATTCCCTCGTTTTGAAGTTCTCATCCTCCTGCAAAGAATTTTGTCTCTGTGCAGTTCTGAAAGATATTCTGGTGAGAAATCATCTATAGAAGGAATTTGAACATGTTCTCCTTGATCATCAATCAAAGGAGGCTCATACAATCTCAAATTCTCAACATTGACAACTGCATACATTTTCATATAAGGAGGAAAATCCAAACGGAAGGCATTGTTACCAATCTTTTCAAGAATCTTGAAAGGTCCATATCTGATTGGTTTCAGTTTTTTACCTTCTCCTTTAAGCCTATCTTTGCTAAGGTAAAGCCAAACTTCATCTCCAACTTGGAAACTATGATCAACACGATGCTTGTCATGTCTTGTCTTGTACTTGGCTTGACTCTTTTTCAACTGTTCTTGTACCATTTGATGCACCAACTCAATTTTTTCAATGAACTTCTTTTCCCTATCAATGTCATAATGACCATCAATAGCAATGTCTTTCCCAAATAGAAAATCTAAAGGAGATTTGGGAAAATAACCAAAACATGCTTCAAATGGAGATGTTTGAGTTGAAGAGTGCTTAGCCCGATTTTAAGCATGTTGAATGTAGTGTAGATTCTCATCCCAAATCTTAGGATGCTTGCTACAATAACCACGAAGAAGATGTACTATTGTCCTATTAACCACTTTTGTTTGACCATCAATTTGTGGATGAAAACCTGTGCTCTTTTTCATCTTGGTTTCCATGAGTGCCCATAAACTTGACCAAAAGTTCCCAATAAATCGAGAATCTTGATTAGAAATAATGGATTTAGGCAACCCAAAATGTACCCAAACATGCTGAAAGAACGTATGTGTCATTTTCTCAATTGTAACCTGCTTCTTACAAGGCATCAAAATACACATTTTTCTGAAATGATCAACAACAACATAAATATAATCATGATTTTTTTTTACATAGGTAGACCTACAAAATCCATGGAAATTCTTTCCCAACGACGAGAAGGAACTTAAAGTGGAGTATACAAACCCAACTTTTGATTTCTAGGATTTATTGTAGCACATAGAGAACATCCTCTTACATATATTGAAACACGTTCATTCATTTTAGGCCAATAGAAATACCTTTACAAATTAGCCACCATCTTGCCTACACCAAAGTGGCCAACAATAAGAGAAGAATGAGCTTCCCTTATGATGTTGACTCTTTCACCCTGTGTAATACATAACTTTCCAAGATGATACAAAAGCTTATCATGCACATGGTAATCCAATTCCTCGACTTGGTTAGAATGACACAAAGTTGCATAAACCTCTTTAAAATCAACATCTAAAGCATATTTCTCAACACAGCTCTCATGCATGATAGAATTATGCTTAAGAATAAGTGAAGCACTAACAATAGGCCTAGAAATCATATAAAAACTTTGTTATAAATGCCCTTTTTATACCTTATAACCAAGTGGAACTGTTGTAGAAAACCCATCCATGTGAAGTATCTTTCTTGTTGCAGCTTCATTTATTATTGTAGGTATTTCAATGGTTGATGATCTATGTGAATGATAGTTTATTTTCCCAACAAATAATGTTTCCATTTTTTCACACTTTGCACCAAATCATACAACTCCTTATCATAAGTGGGATAGTTAATCACTTCACCATTAAAAGTTTCAGAATGAAAACAAATGGCTTACCATTTTGCAACAAGACTACTCCCATTGCATAATTTCTTGCATCTATTTGGATCTCAAATGGTTGTCTCAAATTTAGAAGTGCAAGAACTGGAGCTGAACTAATCTTCTCTTTTAATGCATCAAATGTTTTTGTTTCTTGCCTCCCCATTGGAAAACTTGTGTGATACTTGTGACTTCATGTAATGGAGATGGAATAGAAGAGAAGTTAGCAATAAACTTTCTCCAATATTGGGTTGTTCCCAAAAATCTTCTTACCTCAGTCACATTGTTGGGCTTTGTCCAATCCAAAATAACTTTAACCTTGGAGGGATCAATTTTCTAGTTCTCCTCCTCCAACAATATGCCCCAAGTAAACAAGTGAGGTCTTTCCAAACTCACATTTAGACATATTCAAAAATAATTTTTGTTTCTTTAAGACATCCATAACTTTGTTCACATGCATAACATGATCTTCATGAGATTTTCTAAATATCAAAATATTATCCAAGTAGACAATCACACAATCATCAAGAAAAGGTCTTAAAACATCATTCATGACTCTCATGAATGTAGCAGGAGCATTGCAAAGTCCAAATGGCATTACCATCCACTCAAACAAACCTTGTTTTGTTTGGAAAGTTGTCTTCCAAGTGTCTCCTTCAACAATCCTAATCTGATGATATCCACTTCTCAAATCCAATGTAGTAAAATACTTAGCATCTTTCAATTTATTAAGAAAATCATCAATTCTAAGAAGAGGATAATGATTCTTTATCGTAATCTTGTTCAAGGCCCTAAAATCTACTCACATGCGCCATGTACCATCCTTCTTTGGCACTAAAACAATTGGTGATCCACATGGTGAAGTTCTTGGCATAATGACCCCTTTGTCAAGAAACTCTTGTATTTATTTTTTAATTTCAACATTCTCCATGACTGACATCATGTACATACCAATGTTTGGAAGAGGACAATCTTGCTGCAATTGTATCACATGTTGGAAAGCCCTTTTTGGAGGCAATCCCTTTGGTTCCTAAAACATCTCATCATATTGGTTAACAAAATCATATAAATCATATTTCAAATTTGAATCACAACCTTGGAAAGATTATTTTTCAACATTGTCTATGGGTTTGATCATCAAGAGGACAAAATTCTTACTAACATTGACTATTATCTTCATTTGGCTAGCATTTACAAGTGACAAATTCAAATTTTTTGTATGTTCTCTATCAATGTACTCTAATCCATATTTAAACAAATGATACTTGTTCTCATGAAAATGAAATATGGCTCTCCTATCATGTAAGTATGGTCTTCCCAACACAATACCACAAATATTCAAAGGAATAACATCAAGCTCTACCTCATCTATAAAATTTGCAGTGATGGAAAATCTAAGTTTACACCTTCTTGTCACATGGAATTTGGCATTGTCATATATCCATCCTAGAGGGTATGGTTTAGTTTGTGGAGTAGTTTCCAATTTTAGTTTCTTGACAGTGTCTTCAAATATGAGGTTTTCTTGAGATCCAATATAAAAAATACCATCTATCTTGGTATGCTTTGAAATCACCCTTATGTGGAAAATCTCTATACTTTCCTTTTCTTGTTGAGTTTCATTGAGGCCATTACTACTTGAATAACTACTACTTTCAATAGAGTCCTTACCTTGAAAACCCATGGTTGTAATATTTGTTTCGTTACCTGAATCATAACCTAAATCATGTTGTACGGTTGCAATGGTCTTTAGTTTCCCATTATTGTTGAACTTTTCGGGTCTCTTTTTAGGATGAAGTTTCCAACAATGGTCTTCACCATGGCCATCTTTTTAATTTTTTTTACATGTGAGTTTCTCTCCCTCTTTCTTGACTGAAGAATTCTTTCTTCCATTTCCCTTGAACTTCTTCTTTCCTTTATCTCCATCAACAAAAAGTTTCTTGTTTCCCTCTTGAGATTCATTCCTCCCTCTTTGTTCCAAATGAGTTGCCTGTACACAAAATTCATCTAGACTTGTAGGGTTAAACATAAGTATTGTGTGCCTCAAGTAGATATGTAATCCTCCAATATATTTTTGTAAAGTTTCTTGAGAAGACAAATCTATACCAAAAATCAAAGCCCTTCTTCGAAATTCTTGAGTGTAGCTTTGAACACTTTTCCTTTTAGCTTGTCTAAATTTTTTCCAATCCATAATAGCTTTCTACATGCATTCTAATGAATAAAATTGTTTTTTAAGTGCAACAACTAAATCATTGTAAGAAGATAAAACGTTACCATGTTTCTTCATGTCCTCTTCAGTTTTGGCTTCCCACCAAATGAGTGTTTCACTATTCAATATTAAATAAGCAAGTTGAATATTAGTTTCATCATCTATGATCCTTTGTATCCTACAATACACTTCAATTTGACAAATCCATTTATCCAATTTCTTAGCATTTACCTCTCCGTTGTACATAGGAAATTCAAACTTAATATAAAGCTTAAGAAAAGGAGTTTGTAGAGGAGTTTTACCATGCTCTTTTGGAGAATTTGGAGGTGGTTGTGAAATGGTAGAAGAGATGGAAGATGGAGGTGAAGGAGGTGGAGAATCACCATTCCCTCCATTTCCCTTTGTATTTTTATCACCATTGTCTCCATTTCTCTTTGGAGGGTTTGATATTTCACCTTGCAATCTTGCATTTCTTTCTTCAAATAAGCATTTCACCATCTCATTCATATCATAGAAATATTTTCTGAATTTTTCCTCCTCTGAAGGAAGAGTTCCATGACTCTCCTCATGAGCCATACTTGGTGAATATCTTCTTGAAGCTTGAGGTGATTTGGTAGTTCTCCTTCTTGACAGTTGAGAACTTGGCTCTACAAGTTGACCTTCTCCTCTTGTGAGCTTAAACCTTGTAAGCATTAGAAAACAAAACACTTGCAAACAATCAAGCCTTCAAAAACCTATGCTATGATACCAACTCGATATGAATATGAGAAGACTTGTATCTTTTAAAACATTTGTAAGTGTTAATTATGTGTGCTTGGGAAAAAGGATCAATTTGAAAACAAATAAACTAGATATTTTTCACACTTAAGATGCACATAATAACCATCAATAACAGACATCAAAGTAAACACATAACACAACAAATTATAAAGGAGTTCACCCCTCTCTTGAGATACATCTCCCGGTCCAAATTTCAATGGATCTTTTAAATTATTTTCTCAAAGTGCTAAAAATAGTCCTTTAAAATGCTCAAAATTCCAAATTGATGGCTTCAATGGATCCAAAACATCAAAAAACCCCTAGTTTAGCTCTTTCTGCACCTATTTTGGCCAAAAAATGAAGAAGATATCCTCCTAGAAAATTTCCCCTTCAAACTTGTTGTCTCTAGTTCTCCAATATGCACATATGATTGACTAACTCAGCTCCTGCAACATTTCTGGGCCAAAATCCCAGCACCATGCACATCTCGCAATCTATGGCAAACTGACGAAATCTTAGCGCGATTAGTGCCCCGTAGAGAAAAGGTGTTGGTCACATGGGGGGGGGCATATGGCCATGTCCCAGTGCTTATCTTAGGCCCATTAGAAATGCATGTTGTTTTGACATCTATCTTGGTGCGTGGGTGGAGGACCGTTGGTTAAGGAGCCAAGTGTCGAGCTATTGTTGTGGAGATTTTTGCAACCCTGCGCCAACGTAGAGTATGGAACGAGTCATGTGATAGCACCACATACAACCGAGGGATATGAGCTGGAGAGTTCCCATTCCATTTGCTAAGGAGTGGTCGTATGTTGTTGTATGGACCGAGGATTGGAGCTAAGCCCAAACCCTTTTCTCCGTAAACCCAAGACATATTT
The DNA here is from genome assembly GCA_010110895.2 of Picea sitchensis. Lineage (NCBI taxonomy): Eukaryota > Viridiplantae > Streptophyta > Pinopsida > Pinales > Pinaceae > Picea > Picea sitchensis. Next base: position 62,579 of record SNQJ01S0003761.1, on the reverse strand, counting down.
CAATTCAAATATTTATTATAACATATGTGGTTAAGAAACAAGCTCTGGGAAGGATGGTAGCCCGGGCCCTGCCAAAATGATGATGTGTTCCCAGAGGTCAGGGGTTCAACCCCTATGGACTACCACCACCTTTTACACATCAGAGGGGTTCCACGTGGCATCCCACGACTGGGCCATGTGGCACCATACCACTTTCCACCCAAGTGCCACATGTCATCACATGAATGGTCCACATACATGCCAAATTGCCTACCCAGTCATCGTACCAACTCATCACCTATGCATAGTGGCCAGTCCCTATCACCTGCCATGTTTGGGACAATACCATTCCACGTCAACACTATATGTAATGTACAGATTGTACAGTTAGCAAACTTTTTCCTGTTTGGAAAAATGGACAGGACACGATATCGCACTCATACGACATATGTTTGAACTCATTCAAGTTGCGTTGGGATCATGAGGATGATTCCTATGCATGTGTCTGTTTTGAAGAAATTCAGAGAAATTTTATTTTTGAGCAAATTTTGATCCCGTGGATCAGATAGGGTCAGAATGACCCTAGGAGGACTTGCATCATTGATCTTACTTCCTCCTAGAACTCAATCAAGTTGAAAAAGGAGATTTATGATCAACATTGAGCGGAGTTTTTGATCATACTATGAATCCATTGGAAAAGCATGGTGTCTCTGTTCAGGGAAACATGTCCAATATATCAGAAACTATTTCGATCGACATTTCCAAGACCCTTGGTGTCATGGAATTTTTTTTTATTGGTGCAAACTATTTTCCTAAAGAGATTCAAACATATACCTTTGTTGTTCTTGAGTTTATACTAAGGCTTCAAGTATAATGTCAGGCATCAAGAAATGAGAAAAGGTTTCAATGTTCGCCTCTTACCACCGAAATAATAAGAGAAAAGTTATTTAAATCAAAGCAATATTATAATAGCTCAGATGTTGTTTCTCGCATCTGAGTTAAATTTGAAATATTGAATGAATTGAAAGAAAAAATTAAAGGTTCTAATCAAAGCAAGGCATCAATTACTGAGGAATCTTACTTTGTAACAGAAGAAGAAAGTGAAATGATGTAACCTTCAATGAAGTATAAAATACAATATCTAAGTAACATGCAGGTCTTGTATTTTCTAACAGTAAATACATAGGAAAATCTTTTTGTTATCAGACTACTAAGTGAAATGTAACCACAGAAGATATTTTACTAAATTGTGATTTAAACATTCATCAAATAAATTTATATGAAAGTATGTTATAATATGGAAGGACAAAAGAACACATAACTCAAAATAGACGAAATGTATAATCTATGGTCTGCATTTGTATTAATTCTCAATAAAGAGAGTTTTCTCCTTTACAATTGACAAAAACAAGCCCTTGATCCTTTCTCAAAATGTATATTTATACAAGATTTAAGCATTTGAAATTCTGTCATTCTAAAGGTTTTGGTTACAAATGAGAAGGTGAAATGCTTCACTTAGTTATCCCTTGTCTTCTCTCATGCTGGTAGGGCATTTTCCTTTCTTTGTCTCCTAGCTCCAAAATAAGGTAGCATGAGAAATTGTATTACTGGCCTCCAAAAGTGTTCCCTTTCCCCTGTTCAATACAATTGATACACATTTTTACCAACTGAGTTATCATCTTGGAAGGTTCTGTTTGGTCATTTTCCTCGAAAATGTAACACTTCTTTTCCAGCTATGGTAATCTTTCTCTTGTTTTCCCATCTACCATAATGATAGACGATAGTTGTATATTTGGTTTTATTAACCATTTATCTATTTGAACAATGTCGACCTGTCTTATCTAGGAGAGCTCAACTTGGTCTCTTTCCACATTTTCCTTAATATCTAGTAGATGTTTGGCTATGTTGATTTTACCCAACGTCCCAGAGCTACTTTCCTTATCAATATCTAACAATTTTTTATTCAGCAGGCCAAATGTTTCTTCACAGAAATCTCTCACCTCTTTAGCCATTTTTCTATTTTCTATTATATTGTGCTCCCATGCCTTTAGCAGGATGTTACCTCCGATTTGCTCCAGAATCGATAATCTAGAAGTGATGACTATTTCCTCTTTTGATGACAATATAATAGCCTCCTGGAAGACACCTCAAGCTACCTTAGCTCCTCTTTCTCTTAAGGTGATATTATTTAATGCTTGATCTATCATCTGAAAATGATTCTGTATGATTTCTACTTTAGAAATTAGATCATGTTAAGCTACTTCTATCTTCTTTCGTATTTCCATGGCTTGAGTTTGGAATACCGTTATATCTATGACCTGGCTTTCAATAGAATTTAATTTGGATTGCAGCTATTTTATTAACTCTTCTTGTTGATTGACCTGTGTTTGTCTTATTTGATATGATTGGTGCATTTGCTCAAGATTGGATTTGAGTTGTTCAATTTCCTGTTGGTCAGCTGCTCTAGTTTGTTCAAGGTCTTTGTATGCCTCATTCCCGGCATTCATCTCTACAATTGTTATCTGAGTCTGTAATTTTCTAATTAACAGGTATTTTTGTTTCAACCGTTCGTTTAAGGTCCCGAATGAATATTGGTTGGTTGTTGCATAAGCCCCCAATGTTCCTGCTACCTCTTCGGCGAATTCTACCTCTTATAAGGCTTCTCCATTAGTTAATACACTATATATTTTGGGCACTGCACCCACCCTTTAGTGCGTTTCTCGCTTCACCACAGATTTCCTTTTCTTGCTAAAAACGAAATCGCTAGGAGGTAACTCTTCTACAGAGATAGGTGTTAGATCTTCATTGAATATTTTTCCTACATCAGGGTTCCCCTTGGTAGATTGTAAGGGTGTGACAGATGGAATGGGACTACCTATTTCTGTGGATGTTTGTTTCATGGTAGCGTCTGTGACCGATTCATCTAATGTAGATAATGGTGTGTCTCCTACCCATTTTGAGGGTATCTCTGTTTGATCCTTGACCTGTTTACTTGGTGTGTCTATATCCAGGGTTCTTTCTTCTTTGATTGGGATTTTGGTTTCCTTTTTCAAGGTCTCAGTTTCCTCTGTGTTCCCCTAAGTTTCTTTTTTTCCAAGGCTTGTGTCTGTTGAAACTTTGCCCTGTAAAAATTTGGGGAGGCTACTTCTTTGGGGTTCCTGAAATTTGTAAAATTTGATCATCCCTTCCGGTGACAGAGCTCGAACCTAGCTTAAGACTTTTGATTATGATCTCTCTCCTCAGAAAATATTGTTATGAGGAGAATCTTCGTGCTCGTATCTTTTTATACCACAACTTTCCAAGTGGTTACCCACGACATTATGGGGGTCGCGCTTCTTGAATTCAATGTCTACCAGTTTCATTTGTTCTAAGGTCGTAGCCTCCACTTTGGAATGGCCAAAATCTAATAAATAAAAAGTACTAATGTGTCGGGGGAAAGACGACCATACTTTTTTTTGAACTCCTTTGAGTTCTTTGTTGATCCCGTCGAGTATTGTTTTCTTGGAAGCCTTGCGACATACTAGCCTATCTGGTAAGAATAATGGTAGGGCATATGGAGGAACATAACATACAAAAACCCTAATATAAGAGAATTGTTCTTCTATGTACCAATATTCCACGCTGCCTACGTTGACCATGATTTTATCTGAAATCCTGGGAGGTGGGTGGCCGAAGATAACGACATGCATTGTTACCATTACCCAGTTGAAAATCTCATAGATGAAGCCTTTGGATTTATCTTCCCAAAGTTTTGAGTGGTACACGTGAATAGGCTCTGCATTATTTGGAGTCCAGCTCCAACTCATTAATGGAAAAGGTGTCATGAAGAAAATGTCGTCCATAATGTAAGAAGACATGAAAAATGAAGTTGCTTTCCCACTTTCCTTTTGTGTTCGATATTCTATAATTTGACTGGCCAGACTGTCTTACAAAATTTTGGCCCAATCAAAAGAGTGTCCCTCTGATAATGTGTGGATAAGGGATACCCATGGGAGAAAGAAATGTGCAGTATTCTCTTTCCCATAAAACATGCACACCATCATCGCTATATACATAAACTATGGTTGTAACGATGAGATTGTGTATATACCATTAGAATCAGCTCTGAACTTTTCAGGGCATGAGCACCAATCCTTGATCAGGTTAGACAAACTTTTTCCAAATTGCTCCCATTCTTTCTTTTTGAAACCCTATAAGAATTCGACATTGTAAGTAAATTTTGGTGTGGTATACAGTTTGTACATTGCCTGTAGATGCTCTGGCCAAAATGTCCCAACAACCACCTTTTGAGAATTGAATATTGTTCTACTCGGGACATCTATGTGATCCAATGCCCATCCGATCATATCATAATGGGGAAAGAGTCATGGTCTTGTTTCTACCTTATGCATCTCTGACTAAGAAACAACCTTGTATTTGATATACAAGTCTTCTTTTTCATTGTCGCTCGAGTCATCTGGGCCATTTACGAGCTCATATTGCAATGTGTTGAAAACATGTGTCCATGTTTTGACTATGTTGATGTTTCTAGGCGAGGTATCAAAAAGAAGATCTGAACTCTGGCCTGAACTTTCACTAGTTGTTTTTGGAGCTTTCTGTGGAGCCATGATATAGAATCTTGAAATTATATTTCCCATCATAGAGGATGAAAACACAAACAATGGTTATCTCGGTAAGCTGACTCTGTGAAAACTAGAATGAAATTCAACTAATGACATAAATCCTTTCATATTGAGCATTCTAGTCTACATGAGTCCTTGTTGATACAACGTTTAATTCTTTTAATAGAAATATTTGGAGATAAAGAAAGATCTTATTTCCAATCATTTCTCTAATCTGCTTATAAATGCCATAAATGCTTGATATTTTGTGACTTGGGAGAATTGTAGAAGTATTTAATTTTTGCCTGTAAGTTTTACAAGGTAAAAGGTTGTTTAAGATATTAATTAATCCAGCTTAAACCTTTAATTAATCGTGATTAGTTCTTAATATGTTTTGGGAATTCATAGTCTCGAGTGATTTTACTCTTAGTCTCGAGCTATGAACCTCAAATTTGTGAAATTGTGATTTGATTAATTAACTTTAATCAGGATTAAGTTTTTAATTAATTGTGATTAGTTTAGAAATTTCATGACCTCGAGTATCGGGGTTATAAGTTGTTGTTCAAGGAAAAATTGTCAAATCGCAAAGTCGCGATAAGAATTAATTATCATTAATTATCATTAGTCGTGTAACTAATCATGTTTATCTTAAGTCACTTTCAAAACTTCACATATCGGGGCATTCGAAGGTTGCTCGAGGCGTGAATCCCGACTCGTGAAGGTGTGATGTATTAAATTAGTGATAATCACCTTTTAATGCTTCAATGATCATGATTAAGCTTAACCCAACTTCGTTATTTCGCATGTCGGGGCAATGAGAGCTTCGACATGTTGGATTGTTACATCTGTGAAACCCTGAAATTTGATGCTTGAGGTTTATCGTTAGCATTTTTTTGTTTAAAAGGTAGGCAACTTCCAATCCTTTAATATCTGAAGTATTTGAAAAATATATATGTTCCAACATAGGCTCCATCTAGGGATATCGTCTCCCTATGGGACGAGAAGAATAGTAGACCAAGTGTCTTTATTGGGAGAATGGAGTCATTACTTTATTTTTTCAAAACACATAGAGGAAAATTAAGGCTTCATCCTTATCTCTGAAATATTTTGAAACCCAATCCTTCACTAATCTCAAGTTTAGGCCTATCGATGACTTCCTCTTCCTTGAAACTGACTTCAGATCTGTTAAATATAATCAAAACAACCTTAAAAATTCTAACAGGTTATGTTGATCTTTGCTTGCATCAAGGTGAAGTAATTTCGTTGATTTTAATCAGAGAGTCCCGCGTTGACTTGGGATGCAGATCTAGTCGAAAAGAGAACTAATTACAAGAGTATAGTATAATTCATGTATAACAAACTTACAGATTTCTTAGACATTGCTTCACTACCAGCGAGCCTGTTCAGTGCCCCCGTGAATTTATCTGATTCCCTTTATTGAATTTCCTTTCACCACTTCAATTTGTAACTTTGCATTCAAATGCTGAGATGAGGACAATCATTTAATGAATTTCCTTTCATCATCGCTTTTTTGGACTAGATGGGGGCAATCATTTATGAATTTTTTTTCACCATCTATCTTACATTTTTTTTTTTAAAACATGAAGTGGGGGCAATCAATTTGTATAAAGTATACTAGGAATGATATCTATTTATAATTTAGCAACAGAGTTATGTTGACCTTCAAAACATCTTAGTCTGCAGAAAAATTCTTATGAGGGATTTTTATTTCCAGGGCCCTCCTTTGAGCAAGACTAACCACTTTAAACCTGTTAAAAGAACTAAGAGAGTTAGGATTAGCTTATACAAACTTTTGTTAAGTATAAGTCTGAGGAGCCACGAGGACTTTCCCTTTTTCCAAATATTTGTTTGTCATCTTTCAGAGTTAAAGTGTGACCCCTTTTTTCTCTGTGGGGGCCATGGGAAGGCATCTGGAGTCAAGGGAGACTACAACAAAATTTGAATAGGGTGGCAAAAGGAGGTTTCAGATTTCATAAACGTAGTTGTTTATAATGCAAACCTGATTCTTGGAACCTTTTCTTTGAGTTCGCTTTATTTCTTCTTTTTTGGTTTATTTTAATCGTTTTTATCTTATCCAGAGGAACTTTTTATAATCTATAATAAAATTTTGTTCTTCTGATAATAAATCAAGTGAGTATCTTTATACATATGAGATCGTTATTGCACCAGGTGATATTCTTTGGAAATATAAACAATTCAGAGACTCATACCTTTGGTTTACCACTTTGTTCTCATCTAATTAAATTATTTATTTATCACTTGTTTCGGGATAACCAATTTTTTGATATACAACCATTGGTTTTTCTTCTTTTTGATGTTTGAGTTGTACACAAAAATCCTGCATGAAGACAACATGAAAAGTGTCAGGGTTTTAAGAGTCACAGAGTTCAATGTGTTAACTATTTTATATTTCCTTTTCTATGAAATCACTAACCTGTTTTATTTGCGGTGGAAATAAAACTTACCAAAAAACTGTAAAAAACAGGAAACACAAAACGATATATACAGTGGGATTTTGGAAATCATTTATTGCATAAAGTTCTTCAGATAACGCCCGTTGATAGGGGTGTTGAGGATTTTACCATCCATATTTTCTAGCAAAAATGAGTTCTTCCCTTCAGAAGTTGTAGCTTTGAATGGTCCATACCAAATATGATCGAATTTGCCATGTTTTGTTGAATCTTCTTTCCTAGCATCCCATTTCAAAACTAAGTCACCAAGGAGTAATTCGCTATCTTTAGCCTTATGATCAAATAGGGCCTTCATGTTGTCTTAATATTTATGAATTTTTTCATCCACTTCTGCCCTGTTTTGCTGAACTTTGATCAGTTGATTTATTCTTCTTGTGACATGATTTGGTTCTTATTTTTCATCTTGCCAAAGTTTCATTACAGGTAGAGACAAATTTATGGGTATTACTACATCAGTTCCGTATACCATTTGAAACAGAGAAGTACCGATTGATTTCTTGGTGCCTATCCGATTTTCCCACAAAGCATATTTCAAATGCACATGCAAGGCTTTCTTATTTTCGTTCAACAGCTTCTTAATTATGTTGATTAAGATTTTGTTTGATGATTTAGATAACCCATTGCCTTGAGGGTAGTACATTGTAGAATGGTTGTAATGATCCCAAGCCATTATGCAAGGATCATCACTGTTTTGGTGTCTTTTTAAAACTTTTTCTGAGTGAGGTATTTCGTCAAACAGTTTGTTGATCTATTTGTTTAGATGTGTTTATATGTGTGTATGCAACAAATAATGGAAAGAGATAACCATGGAACATACCTCAACCATATGCAATAAGATAGACAAGCCAAAACATCTCGAATCTTCTTTATTCATAAAATAGAGAAACCTGCTACAATGAAGATGCCAATCTAGAATGATCAACAGATGGCCAACAAGATAGATAATAGATATGAGCTGCTACAAAATGCTCCTGATAATAAAAAATAATGCCTCCAAAGGATGAATAAGAAATGAAGATCAATAGAAGCAGATCTGAATGCCAAACTCTCCAGCTGAAGAATGCCATGCTCCAATAGAAGCTTGAAACCCTCAATAACTTGGCCCTGCTGCCAAAAGTGTCCAATCACCCTAAGAAATATGCCAACTGATAGATCGAGTGATGGTAAGAATAACCCAGGTTCCCAAATCTCTAAGATCCCTCTCAATCTCTATAGATCTGAAAACCCCCACTGAATGGTGCACCCCACTAGATGACTGAAGCCCTAGATAATTCATCCCTACTGAAGGAGGCCTCCAAATGCTCTGAAACTATCCAGAAATATAGATCGGGACACTACAAGTCACTAAGTGAAGTCTCAGGATCAGATATAAAGTGTAACCCCTCCAAAATGACTAGATCTGAATCTAAAAAATGCCCTCCTTCTCTTCAATTTGCCCCACTACTCAAGAAATAATCTGAGCCATAAAACTATCTCAGAAAGCACTAGATA
>SNQJ01S0003761.1:33629-48478 GCA_010110895.2 Picea sitchensis | reverse complement strand
TTCCTCCAAGTAATGTGCCGAAAATGCCCTCTTCAGTGATTTTAATTAACTTATAGCTCAAAATAGTCAAAATCATGGAAATCATCGGAATGGAACGAAACCAAGGCCAACCTATGAGGAATGGCTCATAATGATGGAATATGATGATAAATGACAACTGGACCCCACAATTCCTCTCAAATACCCCTGTACTTGCTATAACATCCATCTGGCTACTCTAGTCATCATAAGTCTCTGCCCTGTGATGATGTCCCAAAGTGGGGACATTACAATGGCCCAGTATAATATTGTATTTTTTTCAAAAGATAACCATTTCCATAGATTTGAATGCCTGGGCATTATCTATAACTATCTTTTGGGGACAACCAAATCTAGATAATATATTTTCTTCCAAGAAATTTATCACCACTGAATCTGTCACTTTTCTGGTCCAAATAGCTTCTACCCATTTGGTGAAATAATTTGTAGCAGTCAGAATCCATCTATGTTGCGTGATGGAATGTGGGTTGATTTCGCCTATAAAATCCAACCCCCATTGTTGAAACGAGGCTTCAGTTTTAACCGGGACCAAAGGTAACGCTGGATGTTTATGTTTGCCTGAAAATAATTGGCAAGAGTTACAGGCTCTGACTTTGGCATTCACATCTACGAATAATTTAGGCCAATAAAATCCTTCTCTTAGGATTTTATAAGTTGTTTCTCTCCATGCGTGATGTCCTCCACACACTCCCTCATGGAATTCATTTATAACTTTCTATTTCTGATTCTACTAAACAAACTAGTAGAAAGACCAGAGGTTGTTTCCAATACAATTGGCTTTCTGAGATACAATACTTTACTGCATGCAATTTCAATGTTCTAGTTTTAGATGGAGTCATATCGCTTGGGCATTTCAGAGTGAGAAGATAATATACTATATATTTATACCAAACCAAAGATGAAAACTTCTCTTCGATTCTGGTTGTAGCTATCTGGTCATTGAATTCGTCTATGTCCAAATATCCTTCGTACTCTTGTAGGTTATTTATTCCAAGCGCTCTGAAATTTGATTCGGCTAGTAACTTATCCAAACCCTCTCCTTTTATGATATTTTTTGGTTTCATCTCTAGATCGAATTCTTGAATTTTAGCAAGCCATCGACCCCTCTTCTTGTCACTATCAGGCTTAACCAATATGTCTTTAATGGAACTGGTAGGTACATATGCAATTATCTTGGAGTTTGATACGTAGGTTCTGAAATCCTTTAGTGCCTTCACCATAGCATATGCCTACTTTTCCATTATGTCGTATTTCAAATCTGCATCTCTAAGGATTTTACTGAAGAATGTTATTGGTTGCTTGAAACCTTCTTCATTCTTCTGGAGGAGTATCACCGCAATTGTGTGTTCGGATGCAAACGAGAAGCTCAAAAATTCTTTCAGATAATCAGGGCTTGCTAGTACAAGTGCTTCACCTATAATTTTCTTGATTTGTGCAAACGATGCTTTAGCTTCGGCTATCCATTTAAATTCATTGTTCTTATTAAGCATATCTATGATCAATTTCACAATTTCAACAAAGTTTGGGATAAATCTTTTCAAAAACATTATTTTCCCTAAAAATGACTGAATTTATTTTACATTTCTAGGAATATTTATAGTGTCTATAGATTCGACCCTTTTAGGATCAATTTTAATTTTGTCCCGAGATACAATATGGCCCAAGATTTTACCTTCTTGCATTGCAAAGTGATATTTATTGGTATTTAAAGACAAACCAAATTTTCGACATTTCTTGAGCGTCTGCTTGAGGTGTATCAGATGATCTTTGTTAGATTTGGAAAAAATGGTCATATCATCAAGATAAATAACAACAAATTTATCTGTTTTTCTGAAGAAGGCTATGTCCATAGCTCGCTGGAAAGTAGCACCTGCATTCATCAAACCAAATGGCATTTTTTCATACATAAATGTACCCCATGGGGTGGTGAAAGAAGTTTTTTCTTTATCATCTTCGTTGATAGCAATTTGATTGTAACCTGAAAAAATCGTCGATCATTGACATTCTATTTTCTTCGACCACTTTTTCTAAAACATGATCCATTTTGGGTAGCAGATAATTGTCTTTGAGAGATGATTTATTTAGATTTATAAAATATACAAACAATATGATTTATCCTCTCTTTTTCCTAACCGAGACCAGGTGAGCTACCCACTCAGAGTACCTAAGTGGTACAATTATTTTAGCATCTAGGATATTTTTTACTTATTTTTTGACCATGGGCAATAATATGGGATTGATTTGTCTGAGATTCTATCTAAAAGGTTTAACACCTGGATTTCAAGGAATCTTGTGTTCGATCACAATGGTGTCATAAGGTCTTATCTCATCATAAGACCAATAAAAAACGTCTTTATATTGCTTGAGTAAATCTGTATACTTACCTTTCATCTCAAGAAAAATATACTTTGATATTTTTACTATTCTAGGCTTTTCTTTCGTGCCTATATCACAATCTTTGACTTCTTCTGGCTGAGGTTGCAAGGTAGATTTTAATGGTATGTCATTGTGGTCAAATAATATTTCTAGAGGGATTAGACCTTTAGGGATTTGATTTTTTTTTAGTACTAACATGCGATGATTCACGATCTTTTCTTGGAACTCTTGAGGGTCCTCCCCTTCTTGCATAATCTAAGCATGGTCATTCTGGTTTTCCTAGTCAATGTGTGTTTCAACAAAGTCTTCCACCATTTCAAGGAATTTTCTTATCTGTTCATCATCTTTGAACACCTTCCAGTGTTGTATATTGTTCAATATGGAGGGTCTGTGCCTCATCTCTATGTGATTCTTTAGTTTGAAAGTTGTAGGAGGTACGAAAGTTGAGGCTGCTTTGGATAAAGAATCGGCTTGTAGATTTTCTGTATGGGGAATGTAATGAACCTTAACCGATGAGAAAAAATTTCCATCAAATCCCAGGCACAGTTTCTATAAGATCTCAATCTTGGGTGTTAGCGTGGTACTGTCGATCTACTTTATTTACAATTTATTCCGCGTCTCCAAAGACTTCCAAGTTTTTTATGTTCAACTTCCTAGAAGCTTCTAATCCCAAGACCATGGATTCATACTCACATACATTATTCATGTAATCTATGTACTACTATAGTCTTTAAGAGAAAGGAATAATAAAATCATCTCCAGGTGCTATAAAAAGTACTCTTGCGCCTACTCCTTCACATGATGAAACACCATCAAAATACATTTTCCAAATTCTAGTACTATATACACTTTCATTTATTTTTTCTGTTTTATTTTTCTCTGTACAATTTTCTTCTATGAATTCATCCACATCATCATCGATTGATAAAATACAATTTCCTAGATCTTGATCAGTGATATAAACATGTTAATTATTAGGATTATGTGGATCACTTACTATATATGACATTCATGTTTCCCAGTATAATCGGGTGAACATGCACCGAATATGGGAATCGTGGCATAGGTCATGTCCAACTGAAGGGATCCTCCAAGATTAGCGCCCCAAGACCTGGATAATAGAAAACCATACTTTGGAGTTATATCAACAATAACTACATCCATCAGGACACTTTTTGCTAGAATTTGTACAAGATTTACCACTAAGGCTTTGATCATGCCCATACATTTAACTTTTCTCGAATCCAATGAATACAGGTCTCCGTAGGGTCTGGTAATTTTGAGACCAAGTATATCCATAATAGTCTTGGGAATCATGTTATGTGAGGCTTCGGAATCCAACATGAAATTATGCAGCAGACGATCATGCACATTTAGTGTAATGTAGAAAGGAGAGATAGTATCTATGGCACCTTCAAAATGCAGACCAAAAATTATATTAGGCTTATCATCTTCCAAATTTATAACGTTAGCCTCACTTTCGACATCTGAAAAATGTATCATTTTGGTGATTTTCTTTCGGTAAAAGGGTTCTTTGTCATTTCAGCTAGAGGTATCAGTATCTTTATTTTGTTAATCTCATTTTCTTGGTTAAAACCTCCTATAATCCTGTCATTTTCTCTGATTGGGACTTTGGTCTCCTTCTTTTCTAATTTATTGGTTTGCATTGCTTTATTTTTAGTTGTTTTTGTTTCTAATCTCTGTGTTTTTGGCTGTCTTAGTTTTCCCTATTTGGATCTCATCTCCTTTTAGTTTGGTGTTTCGTATTTTAGTCTCTTTTCAAGTTGGCTCATATATTTTGCCTCTCGGCAGTATTTTCTTTGGTTGGGTAGTTGATATGTTTTTAGCTTTAGAACTTATATTATACTTATGTTGGAGCTCAAACATTATAGTATCGATGATACCCTGGAAATAAGCATCTTATGTATTATTTATGTTGCCACCCTCATTAGACCGGTGTTCCATATTTAAAGACCTGTCATAATCTTGTCTAGTCAAATGAGGTTGATGGCAATCATCACCGAGATTATTCATATCATCTTCTAAATCCTCAAATTCCTGCATGTCATTTCCTCCTATAAAATTTTCATTTTTCAAAGAGTTTGAACTTTTTGGTCTTCACTTTTAATTTGTCTTTGTTGTATTTGGGGATTAGGGTTCCTCCTGAATTCTCTCCTACCAAACTGATCTGCTTTAGATTGATCTAGTTCCATCTTTGAAATTTTATTTGATAGTTCTTTGATTATCTTTTCCATATCATCCATCTTATCATCTGTGGACCTCCCAACTCCAAAAGGTTCTAATTTTTCACTAAATTGTTTAGTCTCTTTGTTTCTTGTTTCCACCTTCGCTTTTAATTTTCTAGAAGCCATCATATTTGACTCAATCTCTACGACATCATCTTGCATTCGGGTAAGTTAGAAAGCTCTCCTTTCTCTCAATAATAGTGAGAAATCGGGTTTGAAAGCTCCTGCAAAAGTTACCTTGGCTGCAGGCTGGCAATGTTTAACTTCAACTGAGATCTTGTTATATAATTTATTAAATCTCTAAATGAATTCAATAACAGTTTCCAAATTTTTCTTCCTTAAAGCTCCAAACTCAGTTAAGTAATATAGGTGATCCTTTTTCTCACCCCATTGTCTGATAACAAAGTTTTCTAACTCATCATAGGATCCTATCGAACCTCTGGCCAAACCTCAAAACCAAGTTCTCACCTATCCTTCGAAGGTTTGAACAAACAACCGTGAATACACATCTTTGTGTTCAAGACTGAGAATATTTGTGAATTCATCAAATAAATTTATATGTTCGACTACAGTTAGGTCTCCTTCTCTTGTAAACTTAGGTAGGTTTTTCATGTAGTTTTCAGGTAAATCATGAAGGGGAATTGGGAGGACCAAAGGAACGTATCTGGCAACTACTTTGGTGAAATTTTTTGTGGGTTAGGGTGTCCCTTAACCGCCCCCTCATCCTCCTCCGACAGCAGCCATAGATATTCTAGGAGCGAAAACTAGTAAGTTGTAAAAAGGGTTTTCAAAGATGTATAGCGATCCTTTAGCTTCTTCAGGAGGAAGCGAGAAAGGTTCCGAGAACCGTTTATCAGGAGACAAAAAACTAAAAAAGGGGGGAACGAGATATGAGGAATCGGTTCTTCTGATTTTCAAGATATGTAAATGGGAGAACCTGCAGGAGTTGAATATGAGTGTATGGTATATTCTTTGAGACTTTGTGAGGTTGGGAAATTTAGATCGAGAGATGATGGGATATCAGTAGAAGTGGGATTTACTGTAGGTTTCTTACCTTCACTTACACAGGAGGTAGTTGAATAAGCTTCAGTTTTAATTTAAGGGAAAACTAATTTAGGGTTTATGGTTTCAGCTTCAACTGTGTTATTCGATGTTTTTTCAAAAAGTATTTGGGTGGAAACTTCTTTTGGAGTTAACAGTTCAAGTGGAATATTATCCTTAGGCTATGTGGATTTAGGTTGGTAAATCGTAGTATCTTTCTTAAGGAATCCTCTCGTGTTTAGTATTTTTTCGAGGTTGGAAACAAGCGTGGTCTGCTTATCATATGGGTTTTGTCTGGTGTTCCTTTGAACAGATGCCAGGTTATTTAAATGTGGAGTTGCCAAGTGAATAATAAAAACTTAGCCTTTATAATGTATTCAATCTTTGTTCACTATCAAAGAGAGAAACTTACAAATATCATTCTCCCAGAGAAAAATAACTTTGTTTCTTCATCCCCAACAACGAATAGCGACGCAAAAAGATGTTGTTCTGAATTTATACTAAAGGCTTCAGAAGGGTACAATGGGGCATGAAAAATGAGGAAAGTTTCAATGTTAAGCACATTACCACCAAAATATTAGAGAAAAGTTATTTAAATCAAAACAATATTATAAAATATCAGAGGTTTTTTCTCGTATTTGAGTTAAATTTGAAAAGAGGTTTTTTCTCGTATTTGAGTTAAATTTGAAATATTGAATGAATTGAAAGAAAAACATAAAGTTGCTAATCAAAGAAAGGCATCAATTACTGAGGAATCTTACTTTGTAACAGAATAAGAAAGTGAAATGATGTAACCTTCATTGAGGTATAAAATACAGTATCTAAGTAACATGTAGGTCTTGTATTTGCTAACAGTAAATACAGAGGAAAATATGTTTGTTATCAGACTACTAAGTGAAATATAACCACAATAGATGTTTTACTAAATTGTGATTTAAAAATTCATCAAATAAATGTATATGAAAGTATGTTGTAATATGGAAGGACATAATGCATAAGTCAGAATAGATGAAATGTAGAATCCCTGGTCTGCATTTGTATTAATTCTCAATAAAGAGAGTTTTCTCCTTTACAATCGACAAAAAGCAGCCCCTGATCCATTCTCAAAATGTATATTTATACAAGATTTAAGCATTTGAAATTCTATCATTCTAAATGTTTCAGTTACAAATGAGAATATGAAACACTTCACTTCATTATCCCTTGTCTTTTCTCATGCTAGCAAGGTGTTTTCCTTTCTTTGTCTCCTAGCTCCAAAATAAGGTAGTATGAGGAACTTTATTACTGGCCTACGGAAGTGTTCCCTTTCCCCTGTTCAATACAATTGATACACCTTTCTACCAATTGAGTTATCATCTTGGAAGGTTTTTTTTGGCCATTTGCCCAAAAAATGTAACACTTCTTTTCCAGTGGTGGCAATGTTTCTCCTATTTTCCCATCTACTATAATGATAGACGATAGTTGTAGATTTGGTTTTATTAACCATTTATATATTTGAGCAATGCCGACCTGTCTTATCTTAGAGATCTCAAATTGGTCTCTTTCCACATTTTCCTTAATATCTAGCAGATGTTTGGCTATGTTGATTTTACCCAACATCCCAGAGCTACTTTTCGTATCAATATCTAACAATTTTTTATTCAATAGGCCAAATGTTTCTTCACAGAAATCTCTCACCTCTTTAGCCATTTTTCTATTTTCTTCTATATTGTGCTCCCATGCCTTTAGGAGGATGTTACCTCTGGTTTGCTCTGGAATCAATAATCTGGAAGCGATGAATATTTCCTCTTTTGTTGATGATATAATAGCCTCCTGGAAGATACCTCGACCTTCCTTAGCTCTTTCTCTTAAGGTGATATTATTTAACACTTGATCTATCATCTGAAAATTATTCTGGATGATTTATACTTTAGAAAGTAGACCCTGTTGAGCTGCTTCTATCTTCTTTCGTATTTCCATGGCTTGAGTTTGGAATACCCTTATATCTATGACTTGGCTTTCGGTAGAATTTAATTTGGATTGCAGTTGCTTTATTAATGTCTCTTGTTGATTGACTTGTGTTTGGCTTATTTTAGCTGACTAGTGCATTTTCCCGATGTTGGATTTGAGTTGTTCGATTTCCTATTGGTCAGATGCTCTGGCTTGTTCAAGGTATTTGTATGCCTCATTCCTGGCATTCATCTCTACAACTGTTATCTAAGTCTGTAATTTGATAATTAACATGTCTTTTTGTTTCAACCATTCCTTCAATGTCTCGACTAAATATTGGTTGGTTGTCGCATAAGCCCCCAATGTTCCTGCTACCTCTTCGAAGAATTCTACCTATTATAAGGCTTCTCTATTAGTTAATACTTTGTATATTTTGGCTATTTCACCCACCCTTTGGTGCGTTTCTCGCTTCACCACGACTTTTCATTTCTTGCTAAAAAAGAAATTGTTAGGAGGTAACCCTTCTACAGAGATAGGTGTTAGATCTTCTTTGAATATTGTTATTGCATCGTGGTTCCCCTTGGTAGATTGTAAGGGTGTGATGGATGGAATGGGACTGTCGATTTGTGTGGATGTTTGTTACATGGCAGCATCTGTGACCGATTCATTTGATGTAGATAATGGTGTGTCTCCTACCCCTTTTGAGGGTATCTCTGTTTGATCCTTGACCTATTTACTTGGTGTGTCTGTCTCTGGGGGTCTTTCTTCTTGGCCTGGGATTTTGGTTTCCTATTTTGAGGTCTTAGTTTCCTCTATTTTCCCCTGAGTTTCGTGTTTTCCAAGGATTGTGTCTATTGAAACTTTTCCCTGTAAAACTTTGGAGAGGCTACTTCTCCGGTGTTCCTTAAATTTGTAAAATTCGATCATCCCTTCGAGTGACAGAGCTCGAACCCAACTTAAAACTTATGAGTATGATCTCTCTCCTCGGAAAATCTCGTCATGAGGATAATCTTCGTGCTCGTATATTTTTAGACCACAACTTTCCATGTGGTTACCCACGAACTTATGGGGGTCATGCTTCTTGAATTCAATGTCTACCAGTTTCATTTCTTCTAAGGTCGTGGCCTCCACTTTGGAATGGTCGAAATCTAATAAAGAAAAAGTACCAATGTGTAGGGGGAAAGACGACCATACCTTTTTCTGAAGTCCTTTGAGTTCTTTGCTGATCCCGCCGAGTAATGTTTTCCTGGAAACCTCGCGACATACTAGCATGTTTGGTAAGAATAGAGGTAGGGAATATGGGGGAACAAAACATCCAAAAACACTAGTATAAGAGAACTATTCTTCTGTGTACCAGTATTCCACGCTGTCTAAGTTGGCCACAATTTTATATAAAATCTTGGGAGGTGGGTGGTCGAAGATAATGACATGCATTGGTACCATTACCCAATTAAAAGTATCATAGATGAAGTCTTTGGATTTATCTTCCCAGAGTTTTGAGTGGTACACGTGAATAGGCTTTGCGTTATTTGGATTCCATCTCCAGCTCATTAATGGAAAAGGTGTCATGAAGCAAATAACATCCATAATGTAAGAAAACATGAAAACTGAAGTTTCTTTCCCACTCGCCTTTTGTGTCTGATATTCTATAATTTGACTGGCCATACTATCTGACAACATTTTTGCCCAGTCAAAAGAGTATCCCTCTGCTATTGTGTGGATAAGTTGTACCCATGGGAGAAAGAAATTTGCAGTATTCTCTTTCCCAAAAATTCTTCACACCATCATATCTATATACATGAATTGTGGTTGTAACAATGAGATTGTGTATATACCATTAGAATCAACTTTGAACGTTTGAGGTCACGAGCACCAATCCTTGATCAGGTTAGATAAGATTTTTCTAAATTTCTCGCATTCTTTCTTTTTGAAACCCTCTAAGAATTCAACATTGTATGTAAAGTTTAGTGTGGGAGACAGTTTGTACATCGCCTATAGATTCTCCAGTCGAAATGTCCCAACAACTACCTTCTGAGAATTGAATATTGTTCTAGTCAGGACATCTACGTGATCTAGTGCCCATTCGATCATATCATAATAGGGAAAGAGCCACGACCTTGTTGCTACCTTGTGCATCTCCGACTGAGCAAAAACATTGTATTTGATATACAAGTCTTTATTTTCATTGTCGCTCAATTTATATGGGCATTTTACGAGCTCGTATTGCAATGTGTTGAAAACATGTGTCCATGTTTTGACTATGTCGATGTTTCTAGGCGAGGTATCATAAAGAATATTTTAATTCGGGCCTGAAATTTCACCAGTTGTTTTGGGCATGTTTCGTGGAGCCATGATATAGAATATTGAAATTATATTTCACGTCCCAGAGGATGAAAACACAAACAATGGTTATCTCGCTAAGCTGACTCTGTGAAAACTAGAATTAAATTCAAATAATGACAGAAATCCTTTCACATTGAGCATTCTAGTCTGCACGAGTCCTTGCTGACACAATGTTTAATTCTTTTAATAGAAATATTTGGAGATAAATCAAGATCTTATTTCCAATCATTTCTCTAATCCGCTTGTAAATTCCATAAATGCATGATATTTCGTGACTTGGGAGAATTGTAAAAGTATTTTATTTTCGCCCGTAAGTTTTACAAGGTAAAAGGGTTTTTAAGACCTTAATTAATCCATCTTAAACCTTTAATTAATCATGATTATTTCTTAATATTTTTTTCGGAATTCGTAGTCTCTGGTGATTTTACTCTTAGTATCGAGCCACGAACCCTAAATTTGTGAAATTTTGATTTTATTAATTAACTTTAATCAGGCTTAAGTTTTTAATTAATTACAATTAGTTTGGAAATTTTGTGACCTCGAGTATCAGGGTTATAAGTTGTTGTTCAAGGAAAAACTGTCGAATCACAAAGTCGCGATAACAATTAATTATCGTTAATTATCATTAGTCATATAATTAATAAGGTTTATCTTAAGTCACTTTCACAACTTTACATATCAGGGCATTCGAAGGTTGCTCGAGGCGTGACTCCCGACTCATGAAGGTGCGATGTATTAAATTAGTGATAATCACTTTTTAATGCTTTGATGATCATGATTAAGGTTAACTCGACTTCACTATTTCGCATGTCGGGGCATTGATAGCTTTGACATGTTGGACTGTTAGATCTGTGAAACCCCAAAATTCGATGCTTGAGGTTTATTGTTAGCATTTTTTTGTTTAAAAGGTAGGCGACTACCAATCCTTTAATATCTGGAGTATTTGAAAAATATATGTGTTCCAACAACCTCTTTGTTTAAATATTTTCATGAAATGTTTTCTTGGTCCTATGAAGAAATGCCAAGCATTGACCCCCATATTGTCAAGCATGAGATTCAAATGTATGGAAACAGTAAGTTGGTTCAACAAAAGTTATGAATTGTGAATCCAAGTAAGGTGAAAATGATTAAGGAAGAGGTAGAGAAATTGTTGAAGGCAAGTTTCATCAATCTGGTTCCTCTTACTGAATGGGTGTTGAATCCAATTCTGGTAGATAAGAAGAAGGGAACCATTCGTTTCTGTGTTTATTTTCATGATCTAAACAAGGCATGTACTAAGGACAACTTCCCCACACCATTTATTGTTAGAACATCAATCTTTGATGGTTCATCAAACTTCTCCTGGATTCATTCGATCGAAAAGTCGACCTACATCTAGAGATCGTTGGTCAAGCAATCGACCATAGATATACATCATTCGATCGACAAGTCGACATGCCTATCGGTCAAAAAGTCAACCAATAGTCCAAGACATTCAAGTGGTGGGTTGACCATCCCAACATTCGACTATGAGTTGGACACATGGATGGTCGGGTAAAGAATCCTTTTCAACACGATTAGATACTTCAAATTTGTTGGGGTCAAATCTAACAACTAAAGATTACATGTGGACGAGATCTTCCTAATTATATTTAATTTGGTTATATGTTGAGGCTATAAACGAAAAACCCCATGGGTCATTATCATCATTCCAATCAAGCGATTAAAGTGATATCATATGGATATATCAAGGTACAACATCCACTATGATGTTCTAATCATAGTGCATTTTTCTTAAGTATTGTAACAATGTCTTTAGAAACCACCTTTTTCTTCAAACAATTTTGGTCCCCTTTTCAATTATATCCAGTACTATCATTTATGTTTCATTTCGTGTTCCACCCTATTCCCCAACATGGTATTAGAGCCAATGGTTTAAAACCTCGACCTATTATTTACAAACCTTATTGAGTTGGATCTGTTGTGTGATTGACTCAAGGTTGATGGTTTATTGATTGGAACTTATTGAAATAGGATAGTTTATCTATAGATATAAAATATGGATTTGAATATCGATCTTGTTGTTCTAAATAAATCAAATTATGAAGTATGGAAAATAGAAATGGATACCCTAGTGAAGAGAAAAGGATTGTGGTAGTATATGAACATTGTGATTCCATATCCAATAGATGACTAAGAAAAATTCTTTGTTGATGGAAAGAAGGATCAAGCTATGGGGGTCATCACAAACTACATCTCATGAGAGATTGAATTTCTCCTTAGTGGAATCAATTTCCCTCATCAAGTTTGGAAGAATGTGAAGTCATTGTTCGACTGCGTCGATGAGAGCCACATCCTATAGTTGGAGAAAGAGTTTATCTTTCTCTATCCTCATTATTTTGACAAAATAGATGGATATTTGGCACGTATCAAAGAACTCCAGTTGAGATTAGGAAAATGTGGAAAGAACTATCATAAGAAGGATGGAAAACTCATCGCATTGGCCCTGATGAATTTAATAATATCAGTTGATGTGTTTGTGTCGACTTTCCAAACCAACTAGAAATAATGCAAGGAATATGGTAAGGATTACCCCTTTGAATCTTTATATGGCCTTTTAATTACTTATTAGCAAAAACATCTTGAAGAATAAAATCTTGTTGGTAAAAATCAATCCCATTTTTTCAAGGGAAAGTGTATATTTTAACCTTGGAAAATTAATTACTACAAATAAATTCTTAATAAAATTAGAAAATATACAATGACATACACACACATTACACAAGGACTTTTACCATGGAAACCCAAACCAAGAAAACCAACAACCTATTTAGAGGCACACCTCTAATATTCTATTCATCATTTTCATTGTTTACAACATAATATACATATAGGATCCCATGACATCCAAACCTTAATCCATTGACTCAGATTAGTCAATAACCCCATTTTTTATCTGGAATTATAAAACCATTGGTGAAAACCATGTTCTGAAAAACTGCCAAAAATAGATGCAAAAAAAACCAAAAGATATTTTGGGGGAACTTCCCCCAAACTCACTGGACAGGGGGCTTAGCGCTCCCCCGTGTTCCTAGAGAAATATGGACACTATTTCTAGTCCTGCAAAGAATATAACACATACCCAACATTCTCCCACTTGTTGTTTTCTTTGCATATAGGGGATTACAATTTTATATAGTCAACAATCTAGCGTAGCAATGCCCATCGATCTTGTACACCAAGAGAACTTATGAATTCTCATATATAAATTTAATGAATCTAGAACATTATTCAAAGTGTCTTCCTTCATCAACAACACCTTATTTTCTTCAAACATGTCTTTCACAAAGTTATATTAAACATCAATATGATTTGTCTTTAAATGATAAGTCAGGTTCTTCACCATGAATATTGCACTCTGACTATCACAATCTATCCTTACAGCTTTTTGTACCAACCCAATACCTAAAAAACATATTTGTAACCATATTTCTTCCTTTCTTTAATAAGTGGTTTCCATGTATTCATCCTTTTTAGTTGAGAGTGCCACTACATATTGTATTTTTCTCATCCAACTAATTTCTCCTCCAAATAGGTTAAACACATACCCACTTTTATATATTTTGTGATCCATATCTCCAACCCAATATACATCAACAAACCCATATATTTCCAACACTTTTTACAATACTATTCTTCCTTGGTATCACTATCCATAACTAGTAGTGCCATGCAGATACCTGAAAACCCTCTTTACTATTTTCCAATGGTCCTTCCCTGGGTTTTACATAACATTCTCAAAAATCCCACTACATGTGAAATGTTTGGTCTAGCATAGACCATTTGATACATCAAACTCCCAACTGCACTCACATATGGAACATGGAACATGTCCTCTTCCTCTTCTTGTGTCTTGGCGCACTGATCCATATATAACTTTACACCTACATGAATAGGGACCCTGACTGATTTACATTCCTACATATTAGACCTCTACAATATTTTCTTAACATATTTCCTTTGATTTAACGAGAGTTTATTTTTTTCATGATCTCTTAATTTCCATGCCCAAAATGAAATTTGCAACTCCAATATCCTTTATGTCAAACTTATAGGAAAACTAAGTTTTCACATCCTGGATAATCTCCTTGTTGTTTCCTATCAACAACATATCATCGACATACAATACCAAATATGAACACCAATTAATTTGAAATACACACAGTGATCCACTTTGTTCCTTGTGAAGCCAAGTCCCAACATATAAGAATCAAAATTTTGATACCACATCCTTGGTGATTGCTTTAACCCATACATGGACTTTTTCATCCTGCATACTAGCTGTTTCTTTCCCTTCACAACAAATCCTTATGGCCGCTTCATGTAAATTTATTATTCCATATCCCCATGTAGGAGTTTTGTCTTCACATCCATCTATTCTACTTAAAAATCCAATTCATCAACAACAAATAAAATAAATCCAATAGAATTTAACCTGGTAATAGGACAGAAAAACTAACCAAAGTCAATTCCCTCTACCTCGGAATAACCTTTTGCTACTAAACAAGATTTGTATTTCTCCACTTTTCCTTCTCCATTCAACTTCTTATTAAACACCCATTTTATACCAATGGTATTTATTCCAATCGACAACTCCAATAGATACTAAGCCTCATTCTTGTCCAAGGATGTCATTTCTTCAACCATTGGATTTTTCTATAGTATTCCATTCTCTAAATACACTACCTCCCTAACAGTCCTAGGATCATCTTCAGTAATAAAGAAAGAAAAATTTGTATGAAAATCAGGTGGATTATACCTTTCAAGTTTCCTTATTTCTTGAACTGATCTCCTCAATACTGGAGTATGTTGATCTTCTTCTATTCATTCTTATTC
>SNQJ01S0003761.1:18684-33414 GCA_010110895.2 Picea sitchensis | reverse complement strand
CCATAAATGTTCTATTTATATAAATTTTACTTTTCATTTACAAACTACAACTTGTAGGAGACACCAATCTCCTCTTTTGAGCACCAACTAAAGGAGACAACAATCCTTTGTTTTGAACACCAAATCAAACATACAACAATCTCCTATTTTGAACACCAACTCAAGGAGACATCAATCCCATGTTTTGAGCACCAACTCAAGGAGACAAAAATCCCATGTTTTTCAATCACCAACTTGAGGAAGCTGCAATCCCCTATTCTTCAAGCTCCAACCTATTGTAATACCCCAAGGTCGAGCCCTTGCTGAATTGTAATGATGTTTAATGAATTTTATAGGCTAGTGAGCCAAGTATTTATAAGCTTGGAGGCTTATATGTTTATTAGGCCAGAGAGCCTATTTTTGTATATGTAATTATGCAGATCATTAATAAAAATACATTGTTTCCTATAGAACAACCACAAAGAAATATTTATGGGGGACTAAGCTCCACTAGGAAGGGAAAGGGAAGGAGGATAAGAGGATAGGAAAAATGGGCTAATCTTGAGGACTTAACACAAGGGATATCATAATATATTAATAAAATACTAAGGTTGGACATAACCTGTTATCCTAAGTTCCGTTGCGTGAGGAACGAACTCCAAGTGGAGAGGAATGAGCTCCTGGAGAGCCAAGTGTCATCCAAGACGCATGCAAATTTATGTGGGAAATTCCATCATTCTGGGGGTTCACTCTCACCCTTATAACCATTCTTTCCATCTTTTTTACCATTCCCTCACACACTGAGCAGGCACGCAGATGACCATTTCCTCCATTCTTGAACCCTCTGCCATTGTGAACCTCTGTAATTTGTTGAGTTGTCCCTTGCCTTACCCTATTTTTCTTCTGTGGTCACCTGCTTGACTTAAGATTTGGACAAAAGAAGCAGGTTTTCAAGCTTGTGGTTTGAAGATGCAGGTTTTCAGGACTATGGGTTAATGAAGCAGGTTTTCAAGCCTATGAGAAACTCTCTCTAGGTGAGAGAGGTTGTTGGGGAAGTGATATATCCTAGAGGGAGTCTAAAAGTAGCTACAAATCTCTAATAATTCCTAATATGGCATGTTCTTGAAGCCCTGGAAGGGAAGTGGAGAAATCGATGGACTGTGTAATAGTGAAGGTGTATAATCCTGAGGTGGGACATGCATGTGGGGAATGAGAGTCCATGAGGAGTGGGCGTAAGTAGGACCTATTGCATTGTGCAACTTTCCGTAGTCTCATCCTAGCCTAGGATTTCCTTTACCCTGGGTGGAGTTTAGTCCCATCTCGGGGGTGACCCATTGTTGATAGCTTAGAGCAACATGTTCTAAGGCTGGGAGGCTCATGGAAGGTCTACACGCAGTTGGTGATATTCTCATAAAAATATAAGTACAAATTCAATTTTAATTGTATGTTGTGTATCTTGCACATGTGTTATAATGTTATGAGTATTGTCTGTATATGTTTCATGTGTAGGGTTACTGTTATTTACACATTAATATATATTATAGTAGAATGTTAGTGTATGTTTAAATTTGCATTAGATATATATGTATATAAGACCATGATAGTTTCAAGTGGCATGAACCATCATGGGTGGATGGGTATGTTACAATATGGTTTCAAAGTAGTTTGGTTTTGATGTAGTGGCATGTTCCCATCTAGGGTAGTCGTGGGACATTACAATTTGGTATCAAAGCCCATGGTTTCCACACTAAACCTGGATGGGCCATGAATGTGGAATTTGGAGTCACAATTCCATAAGGAATTGATGTACAGAGTGCCAAGAAGGCATTGGGGGAACACCTTAGCTGTGTTCATAAGCTCAAGAGGTATAATATTTTGATAAACCACAACATACGTGGTATTGGGCCACAAAGTTAAATTTGGGCCGTTGGATCTGTTCAGAAGAAGAAAGATCGTCCCACAACCATCAGATCTAGAGAAGGTGCACAGAGGTTAAGAACATAAGTCCTTCAGAATTTTCCCTTCAATTGTTTTAAAGCTATAGCAGAGAAAAATGTTGAAGTCCCAAAGTCCAGAACCAATCTGAATCATCCATTTCTAGGGACACATGTTTGTGGATTACGTAACATTCGTAATTCGACATTCTGGGGATTCTAGGGGTGTTCAACAACGAAATCCTATGAAGTCTCGAAGTGATTCTCAGTTGTAGATCATTTGAGAGGAGGAGAATCGTTGGATTTCTCTTGTGGTTCAGAAGTTCAACATTGAGGGAAATCCAGCGGAGGTTGTGCGACAGAGAAATTTCTGAAGTATCAAAGCTATGGGAATCAATTGTTGATAGTCGACAGTTCAAGATTTTTGACAATGTGTTCATGTGAAGTAATCCATGAAGTCCCATTTTTTCGAAGTGATGTGACATGATGACATCACCAGGGTGACGTGGACCTATCGACAGTTCAAAATTTCAAAAGTTCGACAATTTTGAGAAAGTGTCAAAGATAGGAAATCCTCGAAGTCTCGAAGCGTTGGATATGATGGGGCATGATGACATAACCAAGGGTGATGTGGACCTACCTAGGTATTCCACGTGTCACTCATTTTTGTACTTTTGACAGGCCCTTAGTACTGATTGGGACTTGACATGTGTCACTCTATGGTGGATCCACATTTGACCACTTTGATTGGTGACAACTATAATACGTTGGATTCGGGAGATTAAGAAGTTTGAAGTTTGGTGTTTGGGAGAAAACTATTGAAGAACATTCAGACATCCGAAGTCCCGTAGTCCCGAAGTCCTAAAGTTCCGAAGTCATGAAGCATCAAATTGATGTGGCTTGGTGATGTCACCTGGGGTGATGTGGACACACAATATGGATGCCATGTGTTAGTGTGTTTTTTCTTTTGAAAGGCTAATTTTACAATTAGAAATTGACATGTGTCACCCCTTAGATTGGGCCACATGTCTACTTCTTGGAATCTTCCACGTAGCACCTGGGTGTGTAGTAATAAGTGGACCCCATGGGTTCACCACTTTGTAGTTTGAAAGGAATGAAGTGAGAGGAAAGTGGAACCCATGAAGCTCCAAAGAGAGGTGTAAATCCTCACTGTTCATCGAGAGGGGACACGCAATAGTAGATCCTGTGGTCTGGAGGATTCAAGGAAAATTAGTTGAGGTCGAGGACTTCCAGAGGCCCAAAGGCTAAATTCCATCATGATCGTTTATCATAGAGAACACGTGGCTCCAGATCCCATAGTCTGGTGGAGTGGTACTCTAGAAGATTTGAGTTGAAGAATTGTTGTGAGTAGAGAACTCTTGGAGGGTTGTAGTTAATCTCGATTGTTGATCGGGAGATGACAAGTGGAGGAAAGAGAAGGGATCTTCGGTGGGTTGACACTTTAGGATATTGGTATTAAAGTTCTTTGGAAACCATCGAAGATTGGAGTCTTGAATATCCTATCCACCATAGATCTGAACAAAGAATGTGGACCATAGATCCATCGTCCTTCATGAGTGAAAAAAGGGAAAAGGGGAAATCTATGAAGCTCTGAAGCCTTGAAGTTCCAAGGCTCCAGATAAGCACCTAACTGTTAGCATTGGGTCATAGCCCTTGGTCACATGAATTAGGGGGCTGAAGAAAAGGGTCTAGCGCTTGAAATTTTGTTGTAAGAGCGGGAAAAGGGATTAGAGAAAGAGCTTGTGGGATTTTTAATTATACATACCTAAACCTAAAGAAGTAAGGAAGGTATGTAAACCTGAAGTAGGGATCCAACATGGATCCAAGAGCAAATTTGACTCTGATTTGGAAGAATTCATGTACAAGAATGCATCACTGAAAAGATAAATTGTTCAAGTATCCATAACTTCATGTTCAAAACTCAGAATTTAGCATGGAAGAAGGTATTGGAAAGGTCTTAAATACTAGAAGATAATTGGTCACCCAAAAATTAGATATGAACAATAAATTTCTCAGGAAATCAACAAAAAATAAGTCTGATATATTAATAAATTAGAATTGTTTGTGTTTTCAGGAAATCATTAAAAACAATTAGCCTGACAAAGTTCTGTTGGCTACACATTTTGCAGAATTAACCGTAGTAAGATAAAAATCAAAACAGAGTGCAGAAGTGATGTATGATACACAGGTATCCTACAACCAAGAAGATGAAATCATATGATTGAATGTCCTGTTAGGTATGGAAGGAACCAACTCCAATAGACATGGAGAAGGAAATAAGGAAGACATAAATCTAGATGATACCATAAAACAATTGTAGACAAATGTCCAAAGACACAAGGCTAATAATGAGAGGCTTATAAAGTCCAAGGAACAATAGGAAGACTTCAATATGAAGTTAAGTGAAAATCCTGGATAGAATTGAAAATAAGTTGGATAAGGAGAGTGGCTCCAACAAATCAGGAAGCCACGAGACCCCTGAGAAGAAAGGAATATCAGGGAGTGGTAGCAGACATCACCATCACTCCCAAAGCATTCCCATAGGAGATCAAAAAATAKCTTAAGTCTATCTCCTGTCAGGAAGCATAGGAGGCCTGGGGTGGATGAGTTGAAAGGAGAAATGAATAAGATCAAACCTCCTACTTTTGATGGAGAGCACAAGAAGGATGAATATGTAGAGACATGTATGATATGCATAAGGTAGTATTTCAAATTGAATAACTATTCTTCCCATGTATAAGGAAGAATTTCTATCTATTAGCTGAAAGGAAAGGAATCCATGTGGTGGGATCATCTTGTTCAAGTGCACCACCTCAGAGAGAAAAATGTGACTTGGAGGGAATTCAAGAGGAATTTTGAGAAGAAATACCTGAACAAGAGGTATTATGAAAAAAATATGAAATATTTATTTGAACTCAAACTAGGAAGCATGACTATTGATGAATATGAAAGTATATTTTTAGATTTGTTGAATTATGTCTCCTTCATCAAGAATGAGACAGTTAATATTTAGAGGTACCTGAGTGGGCCACCATCTTTCATCAGTGACAAGATCCAATATGGTGATCCCAAGACTTCGTAGGAAACCATAAGGAGAGCAAAGTGCTTATATGATCAACATAAATGAAAGCCTACTTTCCAAAAGGATTGGGAGGACAAGAAGAAGTTTAAGAAGGAACATAGGAAGAAGGGGAACATGCCTCCATTTTTAAGAAAAAGTCCTCAAGGAAAACCATCTTTCAGAGAGCACAAGATGGTTGAGGCAGGTGGTAAAAGGCTAAGGCAGACACCCATTCAATTTTGGGGATGTAAAGGAGACCATAAGTATAGACATTTTCCTCACAAAAGTGAGAAAGTGAGAGTTGTCCACAATGTACAACAAGTAGAAATAGTGGAGGACATGGGAAGAAGTGTACAAAGGATCTATGCATCCCTAGACAACAAGCAAGCAGATTTTCAATCACACATGATTGAAGTAGAAGGTATGATCAATAACCACACCTTTACTATTTTGATAGATTCAGGAGCCAGTCATAGTTACATAGATCCTAAAGTTGTGGAAAGATTTATTTTTCCAAGAAGTAAGCATGAGAAATATTGGATGGTACAGGCGGCTACAAGGGCCAAGAGAAAGTTTTTTGAGTAGGTTAAATCATGTCCAGTGGACATGAATGGGATAAGTACCAAGGAATATTTGAACATCCTACCATTGGGTTCATATGAATTTCTAATTGGTATAGATTGTGTTATCACATGAAGTTGACATGGGTCAATTTTTTCCTTAGGTTTTAATTTTTATCCATTAGTTTTTTTAAGTTTGTTTTTCGATTTTCTCTTTATGATTTTCTTAGGATAGTTTAAACAAATAAATGGTTGGAGCTTGGATTACATATTTGACCCACACCTATGGCTTATACCCTAGGTTCATTTTGTGGTTACATCCTTGACTCATCACTTTATCTGACAGCTAGCACTATCAACCCCATGAATCCACAAACCTGATAAGTCACTCCATCTATTCATATGCTTGAAACCCTACACTTTGTAACTTTTCCCGTTAGGGAGCCAAATCAAACCTTGTCAAGTACGCTGCCAACTCACTAGTTGTTTTCGTAGCACATATTTGTACACTCTTCCTCTTTACAATCATTATCAATTATCAAGATGATTTCATGCATTTTCATTGTTTTCAACACCCTTGTCTTCAAAAGGAATATCGTGATTTGGTCATTTATCAAGTTCTAACTGTTTACCAAATTTGAAATCCTGCTCCTAGTTCGGCGCTGCAGAAACTACTAGTCCAAACAACGTTGTGGATTTTGTTCCAGAAATAACTGATCGAGGTGAATTGGATACTGGGGTGGTTGCAAATGACTCTAGGATCTATGAATATCATCAATAATCAAGTTTCGGTGTCCAGGTACTTCTCGAGCCATTCAAGCTATGTTGAAGATCAATTAAAGGTTTTGTTTATATTTTGGTAGCACCTGGTGCTGCAAACTATGGTTTATTCGACCTACCAAACCCTTTACCTCTGCTACCACAAACTTCTTAGTCATCTTCATACTCTCAACTTCCTCCACTGAAATTGAATCACCTGTTATCAGAGTTTTTTGTGCCTAGTTATCCATTGGCTCTTGTTGTCTATTTTAGAGGTGGGCGCTAAATAATATACTACCAAATGCACTACGAAATTGGCTACAAAACAATTTTATAGAGTTTGGTGCTATAGAATATGCTACTAGTTGTGCTATGAAAAGATGTTACGAATTGGCTGTTACATTCAACAGTTTTGAATTTGTTGCCTCTTCTTAGCTTTGATGATTTGGAGGGAACTAAGGATCAACAGATGGTATATAGATCTCAACACAAAGGCTTGGAGGACACTTGGAACTGGAGGAGATGCTCCCAAAAATATAAAATCATGCCATTTATATCTTGTTAGAGTTGTTTCGAACAAGATCCTTGATTCTAGCAGTCTGTTAGATCTACTTGTACATATGTTATATTAATAGCCTTTTGTGGAGAATCCTAGGATAGAAAGGCCATATCACATCTCAAGATGTTTTCTATTGTTTTGTTTATAAATACATTAGAAAAATGTTATGTTGGGTTCGAATGGTTGAGCATAGCTCCCTATTTTGTAATATTTTGACTAAACAGAGTTGTACTCTGGTTTATGTATGAGACATCAGATATTTTGATTAATAGAAGTCAAC
Source organism: Picea sitchensis (assembly GCA_010110895.2). Classification (NCBI taxonomy): domain Eukaryota; kingdom Viridiplantae; phylum Streptophyta; class Pinopsida; order Pinales; family Pinaceae; genus Picea; species Picea sitchensis. Next base: position 26,261 of record SNQJ01S0003761.1, on the reverse strand, counting down.
CTCTGTTCATCATATTGATTCTTATTAATATGAATGATCATTATTGGATGATCCTTATGATATGTTGTGGTTTTGTTATGATGGATGTTTGATTATAATGTTGTTGTAAATTTTTTCAGTGTTTTAAATTTAGTTCAAGAAGTTCTTGTGATTGATTTTTTCTTCACCTAGCTATTAGAAGGCCTGATGCTTATAACAGACCTATCCACCTTCCTCACCAAATATTCCATATACTCACTTTATTTCTTAAACCATTTACTGAATTTAGTCAAAACCTCATTTTCTTATGCATACGAGCCTATAATGTTTGTGTAGAAACATTGTTATGTTGAGTTTTGTCCATTTGACCTTCTATCGTTAATATACATCTACAAACCTCTTTGATGGGTGTTGGGCTTATACTCTTGCAATATGAGGGTGAGTCTCAGTGATAATAGATTGGTTGGACCAACACCATGTTGTATTATACTTCCATAACAAGGCATTTACTTTCCTCGATGAGGAAGGGAACCCAAGAACAACCCAAGGAATTTCTAGAGCATTTACATTCTGAGAGATCTCAGCAATGCAACTGAAGAAGTGTTACAGGAAGGGTTGCCAAATACTTGCAGCCCATATGGAAGAAGAAGCTAAGGATAATGTTTCAAATATGGAGGATCACTCAATCCTGAAATACTTTTAGGATGTGTTCAAGGAGATACCAGGACTACCCCCAAAGAGAGATATTGATTTATCTTTAAATTTGATGTCTGGAGAAACTCCAATATCAAAGAATCCCTATAGAATGAGTACACTAGAGATAAAGGAGTTGAAAATTCATCTTGAAGAGCTACTAAATAAGGGGTATATATGCCCAAGTGTGTCACCTTTTGGTGCCCTAGTCTTGTTTGTGAAGAAGAAAGATGGGACATTGAGATTGTGCATTGACTTCAGACAATTGAACAAGGTAAATATAAACAACAAGTATCATTTGCCAAGGATTGATGATCTCTTTGATATGTTAAAGGATGGAAGGATATTCTCAAATATTGATCTTAGGTCAGGATATCATCAAGTAAGGATCAGAGATGAAGAAATCTTCAATAGCTCCTTCAGGACAAGGTATGGTCATTACGAATTCACAGTGGAGCCATTTGGATTATCAAATGCACCAGGTATTTTCATGTGTTTGGTGAATGGTGTTTTCCGAGAATATTTATACAATTTGTCATTGTCTTTTTGGATGAAATACTTGTGTATTCCAAGTTATAAGAAGAACATGATCACCATTTGAGGTTGGTGGTACAATTGTTAAGAGAGCACCAACTATATGCCAAATTGAAAAAGTGCTCATTTGATCAAAATAGAATCCATTATTTGGGGCATATCATATCCGAAGAAGGGATAGTAATGGACCCTGAAAAGATTGAATGTATTAAAGGGTGGAAAACACATAATAATGTGACAAAGGTTAGATCCTTTATTGGTCTAGTTGGCTACTATAGAAGATTCATTACAGGGTTTTCGAGTATTTCTCACCCAATCACTTCCTTGCAAAGGAAGGGGGTAAAGTTTCAATGGACAACAGAATGTGAAAAGATCTTCCAGCAATTGAAACAATTGCTAACTAGTGCTCCAATTATGAGGATTGTTGATCCAAATGAAGATTTCATGGTTTGCACAGATGCATGAAAATAATGACTCGGTGGAGTCCTGAGTCATAATGGGTTTGTGATATGTTCTGAATCCAGAAAACTGAAAGAGCATGAAGGCTATATGCCACTCATGATTTGGATTTGGCATCCATAGTGCACACCTTGAAGAAATGGAGGCACTACCTCATGGAAAATAGGTTTGAGCTGAGGATAGACCATAATGGTTTGAAATAATTGTTTTACCAGCCAACTTTGAATGTTAGGTAGAGCAGATGGTTGGAATTCCTCTGCGAGTATGAATTTGATATTAAGAACATATGTTGGCATAGGGGCAGATCCAGGGTTCAACACTCAATATCACACCAACAAATCCCTAACTACCGGCCCTTTCAGCAACACCTGTGAATCAGATGAAGTCTCACTCGAGGTAGAGGCAGGGGTGGTTGCAAGACTCAGGTGTTTGCAACCTTAGATGGGACACAAATCTGTGATTATCTTTCTTACAACATACTTAGCATCAGTTATTTCCTAACATACATTCATTAATACACTTCGCAGAAAGCACAGAGCACCGCAGTAATTACTCAGATCTAGCACTTAGCAATGATAACCGGGTTATACTCAATAGATTAAGCACTTAGCATCTTATGTATCGTATCTAGCTTGAATTCATATCTCATAAGCACAAAGCATTAGTAAATCTATCTAAACATATCAGAGAACTTAGTGTAAATGTGTTGAACCTACACATAATAGATCTAGCTAGAAAATACTACACACATTTGCAGAGAGAAATTAAGAAAGAAGAAGCAAGATAGAAAGAATGAAAGAATTCTCATTAACCATATTCCACACTCAAAGAGTGAATAATTTACAATAGATATAAGATACATGAGTAACTAATGAGCCATAGTGGTGGTATAGATTGATTTGGACACAAACCAACAGTTACAAGAGTAAACTGCCACCTAGTCTAGTCTCTCAGGCAGTTACAGGAGTGAACTGCCACCTAGTTGAGTTAACTAGTCAACTAGTCTTCAGTTAACTGATTGAATAAAGAGTAGTGAAGAGTTAAATCAGGGAATCAAGGGTAATGTGTGAGTCTAGTGATGATCCCAAAGCAATTTCACATTATCATGGTGATGATCCCAATGTTGCATGGTGACAAAACCAATGCAAGATCTAAACTCAACTCAACTAGTCAAACTGAAGTGTCAACTGAAAGGAAATATTCTCCAAGTGGAATATTCTCCCCTAAAATATAGGAGATTGGATAATGACTAATTATGACTAATAAAAAAGGAATAAACTTAGGAAAAATAAATCATAGGTGTGTGTGAAGTAACTCAACACCCCCCCTGAACATCACTATGGTGAAAATAAAGAATGGGCCCCCGCTACGAGGCCATGTTAGGTACCCAAATACAAAAGATACACTGAAATAAATGAGGAAAGAGGGAAAACCTCATGGGAACAAAACCCCACCTCAAATTACAATGCATAAAATAAAAAATGATAAGGAACAAAAGGCAGTTGCTAAGCAACCATGTCCTTCACTCCAAGAAGACCTCGCAACTGTGCAAGTTTGTCCTCTTTGAAGATTTTGTTGAAGATGTAGATGTCTCCATGGATCTGATGAAGTATATGCATAATTGATATTTCCACACATATCCACTTTATCTTCCTATAATGAATAATATCCAAATAAATTTTGGATGAAATTTTGAAAATCGTACAACCGTTTCCAGAAAAATGCTGAAATTTTGTTGATTTTAAAACGATCATAACTTCACTTTCCGGACTCCGTTTCGGATGATTTTGTTTTTGAAATTGGATATTTTACCGAGAAGAATTCAAATATCCTAATAGTTTCTACAAATAGTTCTCATAAAATATCATAATGGTGTCGGATGTGTGCGGATCCCTTTCTGACTCCTGAGATGCATGCATGGTGCATGCAAAAGTGTCTGCATGTGACTCCTGATATGCATGCCATATATCTTCCACATGAATTTCAAAAAAAAAATATGAAATGGAGTAGACATCATCTTCAATTAATGGAATACAAATTTCTGCAAATACTTTTGTAGAAGACTCTTCATAATAAGAGACTTGATCTTCCGATGGATTCTCTTTTGGCTCTATCTATTCAACCTTCTGGCTCTATCCATCTTGTTGTGAGGTGTGAGAATTATTTCCAGTGAATAATCCATCTTTTGTTGTCTTCAATCCTTTGTACTTGCAATAATGATTTGGTGTAGCTTTTTCTTAGCAGTCTGTCGGCTCTGATACCATGTAAATGTGTTGAACCTGCACATAATAAATCTAGCTAGAAAATACTACACACATTTGTAGAGAGAAATTAAGAAAGAAGAAGCAAGATAGAAAGAATGGAAGAATTCTCATTAACCGTATTCCACACTCAAAGAGCGAATAATTTACAATAGATATAGGATACATGAGTAAATAACGAGCCATAGTGGTGGTCTATATTGATCTGGACACACATCAAAAATTACAAGAGTAAAATGCCACCTAGTCTAGTCTCTTAGGAAGTTACGGGAGTGAACTGCCACCTAGTTGAGTTAACTAGTCAACTAGTCTTCAGTTAACTGACTGAATAAAGAGTAGTGAGAAGTTAACTTAGGGAATCAAGGGTAATGTGTGAGTCTAGTGATGATCCGAAGGCATGTGTGCATTATCACGGTGATGATCCCAATGTTGCATGGTGGAAAAACTAATGCAACATCTAAACTCAACTCAATTAGTCAAACTGAAGTGTCAACTGAAACAAAATATTCCCCAAGTGGAATATTCTCCCCTAAAATATAGGAGACTAGATAATTACTAATTATGACTAATAAACAAGGAATAAACTTAGGAAAAATAAATCATAGGTGTGTGTGAAGTAACTCAACACTTAGCAAGAGAGAGACAAACACATCATCACAGTACACAGAGTTACCGTGGTTCACCCCCACCCTAGGGCTACATCCACAAAGTCTTATTTATATTATCTTGGTCAAGCAGTTACAACATAGAGATTCAATGACCCTTACCATGCACAGGACAAGAGATCTGCTCAACTCGCTAGATCCTCTTTCCCCGAGTAGATCCAAGCACTAAGCCTTCTCACATTCTGTGCACTCAGCACTATTATAGCATGCACATAGCTCTTACAATCACACAGAATTCCGATCACATAGATCCAACTTATGCATTAATCCATCGACTAGACAAGGACTCCTTTCTTACATGGACTAGACCTCTATTTATACATAGAAAAAGGCCTAAACAAGGGCCGACATCCCTTTCCCGTTACAATATTCCCAAAAAACCCAAAAAGGTTCCACAAAAAGTGGCAAGATCCCGTAATATCCACTTTGCTATGTGCTCTATATTTGATGGGTAGTCAAAGTACCAAATGGTCAACTATGACCAAGTATTCCTCAAAACTTGGTCGAGGGCCAACATGCCCCCAACACTCACCTGTGACTCGTCCCTAGTCACTCTTCTCTGGGTAGCTCTGCCTCGAAGGCCTCAAGCTTCGCTCGAGCTACTTCGACCTATTTCTTTGCTACTGCTTCTTGCTTGACAAACTCCTAAATGAGTTTGTTACTAAATGGTCCTTCTAAGTGCTTCTCTGCTCTATTCATGACCTGTTCTAGGTTTGTCCCTTGGCTCTCAATCTCTAAGAATAGTTGACATGCCCTATCCTACAAAGGTTGAAGTTGTTGCATCACTTCCATGACCTTGCTCTAAATCATATGAATCTGCTGCTGCACGATGCACTATTCATGGGACCTCTTCATTTTCTCTATGGTCGGTAGGGCCTTAAGTTTTACCTGTAACTTCTCAGCTTGGTACTTCACCTCCTGGAGATGTGACTCCAATTTATGAAATTAAGGGTTCACGGATAGGTTCTTATGTATCTACGCACTTCTACTCCTTAATTGCTTACATTCTTCAGTGAGTGCCTTAATCCTTTCTATTGCACATTGGGCATTCACTTCTCATTGGTCATGTTCTTCTTATGGAGTACTCAGTATAGCTTGGAGATCTAGTTCTACTAATCTTTGTTGCAGTTGCTGAATGACTTTAGAAAGCTTCATTACTTGGCATTCTATGGGTTCTTCTGCCTTATTTTCTAAGCCAGTCACAGAGAGAAATGCTTTGTTGACTGCTTCTTCGATCCTGATATGCTTCACAAGAATTTGCTCCTTCTCATTTTGGATCTTTGAGTGTTCTTTATCAAACTTCTCTTGGATGGCCTCCTTCTCTTGCTGTGCAGCTTGGCGCCTCTCTATGATTTCCTTGTGTGTGTGCTTTAGGGCCTGGGTGTCCTGCACTGTTACTTCTTCTTCTTTCCAAAGGCATACTTCGAATAGGTCAAAAATCCTACGAAGTTGAACTAACTTGTCTCCTTCTTTGGGTGTTCCTTCTGGCATAGGCGCAGTGGAGACTATGTGGTTAGACTTGAGGGCTCGTTGTACTCCTTGGAGCTCAACTTCGATTCTTTCATACATCGTCTGTTTCTTGGCCTCCTGCTTTTCTTTGATCTCTTCTATAGCTTCATTCAAAGTCATGAGGAGAAAGTTGAAGTCATCTGGATTGAGTGTGGTCTTCATCTTGGTCATGGTCGCTGTTGAAGATAGGTTTGAAAATTTTCACCTTTAAAACTAAATTTTTTCTCTTTCAGGATTCATTTTTTCATAAGGTATAATCCTCACTATCAGTCCAAAAGACTGGTACCGAAGTCCCATTTTTTTTTCATTTCTTCATTATAACTAAAGAAAATAAGCTCAAATGTTATTAAAGTCTAGACACGCGTCTGTAAAGTACTTTAAATCGCGATAATTTAAAACCCTAAAGGAGTTAATTAACCATCTTTTTAACCTTTCAAGATTTGGGGGTTACTCAAAACAATATCTCTTCAATACATTTTGAATCGTGAAATCCTGATTCCCGATTTCCTGAAAGAAGTGAAAGTCAGTCTCAATCCCAATTAATTAATTTAAAACTAATCTCACCGCAATTTTGGGATTCGGGGTTTAGTGGTGACATACCTCATGTAGTCGTGATCCTCGAAACCCCGAAATGCGAAGTCCTGAATCAATACAGAAGTTAAGGCTTAAATCTAATCTCATCGCGATTTCGGGATTCGGGGTTTAGTGGTGACATACCTCATGTAGCAGTGATCCCCGAAACCCCAAAATGCAAAGTCACGACTCAATATGGAAGGATCTCCAAAAACCTGAAGCATGAAGTCATGACTCAATACCGAATTTTAAAGAGAACTAACTTCATTTTAAAAATACATTAAATGGTAATTAAACTTCTTAAGTACTTTCTTTTCAACCTCCATCAAAAGAAGTTTTTTGAATGTTGATTTTAGAATTGCCGAAATACGACCACATTAATAACGGATAGATCGTGATTTCTGCGACACAAATGTGTATCTCAGAGATATTCTCCACATTAAAGGTATTAAATTCTTGACAGTTGCGTCAGTACTTTCACCATAAAATGAGTTAAAAGAAAACTAGAGGTCTGTGTTTTGAAACTTATTCTCACTTTTTCTATCAGAAATAGGATAATAGAGTCGAGCTTTCACACCTCTCTTCTGTGACAGGTTTTTTTTCCAATACAGAGTCATGGCACCAAAGAAGGGACCCAACAAGAGTGAATATACAACTGAGATTTTCAGCCCAGAGGGAGATGTCATATCAAACACCACACCACATGATATCGACTCAATTAAATCATGGAGACAGATTTATGAAAATCTGGACTGCAAGATGAAAAATTCCCCTAGCGATTCTGAGAATCACCTTCGAGACATAGCAGACAAGGATGATTTTAGGGGCTAAATTTCGTTCATGGGCTAATTTTCCATGGTTTTTCCAAAAATGAGATTCGCTATTTTAAAAATGATTCGCCCAA
>SNQJ01S0003761.1:5582-18634 GCA_010110895.2 Picea sitchensis | reverse complement strand
ATCGCCAATCATTTATAGTTGGCATATGAAGGATTACTAAGACTCGCCAAGATTTCTACATTTTAAAATAAATTTCCATCCTTAAAATCATCCCTGATAGTAGAATCAGAGCTTCACAAAATTGCAACACGCCCATGGCTCATGCCGTACAACGACATGGTCAGTTGGGCTTTGGACAAGGTTGATATTCCGACAAGAAGCATTTTAAATGGTCAAGGAGACATTATCAGCTCATTCAAACCTGAACATATCCAGGTTATGTACAAACTCTCACCCAATCCTAATTTCATTTACAATGTCGAATTTATAGTTGAATTCCAAAGAAAGAAATGCACTGAGGCAGACCAAACTTACCTTGATTTAATCAAAAGTTGGTGGAGATGTCCATCAAAATTTAGGGCCGATACCCACAGAATTTATGCCACAACCTCTTTGAATGAGTACATGGTTTATGTATCCATGATGTTGTCTAGACTCTTTGGCAAAATGAATCCCTGTCATTTCCCCACAGAATGGGTGCCCTTTTTAGAAGAAGCATCAAAAGGGTATAGTTTCAACTGGGATAAGATTTTATCTGATAATATAGCTAAAGAGATTTTGGATTACAAAGATGCAAGAGCCTGAGGTCAACCAGTGGCCTTCTACATGTCAACGTACCTCATGAATGCAATTTGTTTTATGACTCCATTTCCCCTGATGAATTGGAGTTGGAACATAACCTACCCTGAACCCATTCATGAATATCACTCTGAGCTATGGGAAGAAAATGAAAAAAAATTGTTTTACAAAATTTTCCATTTCGTGGTGATACCCATGCATAAAATGTTTTTTGACTATGACCCTCCTCACATTTTTGAAGCAGTTTCAAATAACCTCAAGCAAATAGAAGACTGGTTCATTGAAGATAGCTTATCCTACATCACGGTTTATGGGTGCTCAATCCCCCCTCACGCACTTCCAAAATTCCTTCCGGATAGACTAGTGTGTAGGGAAGTGGCACACCAAATAGTAAAAGGCAGTATTGGAATAGAGCTAAAGGCAACTCAAAAGAAGTCCTGGCCAATCTTCCCTGTGCACATCGGGAAATTTTCATAACTAAATTTGGGACATTCTAGAGTGGAAGCAGAAKAACTCGAAGAAATTAAACTGGTAAATATTGAGTACAAAAGGCATGACCCTTATCAATTAGTGAATAAACACTTGATACACTGCAATATGAAGGCCTATGAACATGAGGAGTCCCCTTGAGACGACGTTTTCAAAGGGACCAAATCTTATAAAGAAGTGTTGGAAAGAGTACAGACACTGTCGTCTGACCTACAAGTCAGATTTTGGACCTTTCAGAAGCATCGACAGAGTGGTCTACCCCAAGTACTTCAAGGGGAAGAAATTACCCTCCCCCAAGAGCAAGAAAGAATTCCACCAGGTTTCGAGCAGGAAGCATAAAAGAAGGGAAATCCCGAAAAGGCCCTACAGGATACGGAAAGGCCTCCACCAAGCAAAAATACCAAAGAAGAGAAAAGGTCAGGGAGACCTCCCAAGTATGGTAAGCCTACTCCCACTTCATCACCAAAGGTTGATCTCAACATGCCTAAGGTGGCAGGAGGGAAAGGATCTACAGAGCTAGGGAGTCCCATAGCCTCCTTAACTCCCTTACAGTCCACTTTTGGACTGCCACAGATGGGAGCTCTTTTTGTTGATGACCTTACCTCCATTCCCATAGATGAGATTCCTCCTTCCAATTATTGTTTCAGTAGAAAAAGGAAGGTCGTCCTAAAATAGGAGATGCATAAGAGGGAGGGGATCAGGGTTAAAAAAAATAAAGTCCTGATAGACGGAAAAAATTTGGAGGAAGAAGATTTCGATACAGAAGTAGCAAGTTCCATGGTAGCTATGGAAACATAAAACTTTTTTACCGTGGGTAAAATCATAACAAGGATAAATAAGAGTGATAAAATCATAGCACAATTGCAAGAGAAATTAAAGAATGTTGAGGAAAGCATTAGAGAAGAAATGAGTAAAAGTTTGGAGCAGGCAAGGGCTGCCAAAAGGTTAGAGGTTCAATCGCTCAAAACGAGTTTGGACGAAATGAGCCAGGAAATACAAACAAATCAACTACAAATTACTCAGGAAAAGGAGCACGCAGAACAGTTGCAGGCTAGATTAATATCAATGGAAGATCAGATTATAGACTTAAAATATTTCCAAGCCCAGTCATTGGAAGTGCATTCAAAAATAGAAATTGAACAACAGAAATTGATTTACAATATAGAAATTATTCATAATTACTTTCAAGAAGTAGATAATGCCTTTGAAAATATCATCCTAAGAGAAAAATAAGCCAAATCAGTGAAGATTACTCTCCAAAAGGCACTTATATATTCGACAGGTGAAGAGGTATCTGAAACTATGAAAGTATCAGCCACAGAGCAAATCAGAGGCGACATCATGCTCAAGCCATGGGAAACCAACATAACTGAAAGAAAAAGAATAGCCAAAGAAATCATAGATGACTGTGAAGAAGTTTTTGATCTTCTAGACAAAGGGTCATTGAATATTGGAAAAGGCTAGGGTAAAGGACTTTTGGGACAGATCAATATTGTAACACATCAAATAAATTTTAGGGAAAATTTGAGTGAAATCCAAATGGAAATTTCACAACTAAGAAAAATCGATGTCACCCTAGTGGACAGGTTGTTAGTTGAGCCAAACTTAAAGTTGCAGTCAATAAAGTTTATAGATAAATGAGTGGATGACCACCTTTCTAAGATTCATAGAAAGGTTTATCTGTTCGAGGAAAGAGATTTTCCAAAACCCCCAAGAAATTTTACACAGTTCCTGGAGAAATGTATTAAATGTATCGAATCAAAAGAAGGAGAGTAATCGGCAAAGTAAAAGTATTATTTGGAAGGGATTTAATTCCCAGAAAATGGAAAAATGAAGAAGATCATGAAAATGGTTTTGGATCTACTTTCTAACAAATAGTTAGTCTCTAAGAATTAGGAACTCACCAACCGTCCTAAGATTGGTGGTTTTGTATAAATGTAATTTTTCAAGACCAAGAAAAGGCTTTTTTCTGGAGGGATTGTAAAGAGATAACTTCATTTTGCATGAATTAATACAATATAGATTGAAGATTCCAGATCTGGTCAAGCCTAAGTTATGTGTTTCTCTGTCATTCTATTTTTTATTTCCATACTTTCATTTGAAGTGTTTCATGTGGTAATTTCTATTATAGTAATTAAACAGTCAGATTATCTAATTGTTTGCAGTTTTTCCTCTGTATTATCTTTCAGCGGATATAAGACCTATGAATGTTTTAGGAATTTGAAACTGTATGCTTCTGCAAAGTTATTATCCGTTTTCTTGTATTAACTTAAAATGAGATTCTTCTTAAATTGATGCCTCATTTTTGTTATACAACTACTTGTTTCCTTTTTCTTCATTCCACCCATTGTCTCCTTTAAAATTTGACTCAGATACTAGAAAAGGCCTTTATTTATGTTATACTATTAATTCATAATTTGGAAGTTCTATTTTTATAATTTTGAACCAGAAATTTGCGACCCTTGAAAATATTCTTGATATACAAAAAAGAAACCCTCAGCTTTCATGATTGTTCCAATTACCAGACAACCCAATATAGAACCCAGTCTATTAGATCAAACAAGCATTGCATTAAACCTATTTAATACCATCTTACAAACAACAAATACATGGGTAGAACTTGGAAGATCATGAGATGCAATTGAAATGGATATTAGCATTCAAGAACAATGGGAAGCTAGATAAAGACAGTTAAGGAATCAACCGTGATCTCAGTTTCCTTTAAACTTTTTCTTTTTACCGATTAATTATCTCTACCTTTTCTGGATTCCTTGATAGTATACTTTAGAGCCTTAAAGTATAAACTCATGAACAATAATATCTTTGTCTTTCTTCTTAACGAAAGACTTCGAAGGTGACCCTTTTCTTTTCTTTAGAACTTCAACTTCATTTTCTAGTTGTTGTTCAACTTATTCTAGGTCTTCGTCGTTACCTTCTTCATCTGGTGTGACGAAAGTTGTCCTTACAGAGTAGGTATCCACATCTTGAAACTCTTCAATTTTATTCATCTCCTTTGTCTTCTTTTTCTTTTTTGTCTTCTGTGTCTTACTGGGCCCAAGTGTGTCCTGCGCAAATTCTGGTCTACTAATATCTGAAATGTCCGTTGGATCTGTTGCAATGAGGAGGTTCACCGACCATTCCTTGGTTATCTCTTAAAGGTATTCTTTTGTTAGTTTATAATAGGACTGCAACTGTTCCTGGTGCTCATCAGCACGTGGAGTTAGGTATATGAAGTGGCAGTCTGTACTGAACTTTATTAAGGGTCTGAATTTGTGGAGTGTGTTCGGAGTAATGTGAGGTGTGGCTTGTATCACAGTCTTCAACTGGATGTAGTATCTGTGAAAGAGGGTATTCGACTGCCATTTCCTTCTCATATCTATCGTGTACCATAATGTAATGAACTTCRCAGCCAATGGTTCAAACAGTAGGGTTTTAGGAAAAATGACATCCTCCAACATCTCCCATGCTATGAAGGTGATCAGGATGAGAAGCCAGCTAAAGTGGAACTCATATCCTTGGTCTTTCGCTTCTCTACAATCYAATTCGAGTTGATCTGMTAAGTACTCTRACCAGTTCATTTGGACTCCTTCTACACATTTTCCTGCGAGATCAACTACAAATCTAGATACTTGTGTCGGTCTATTCTTGCAGACTAACTTTCCTGTGATCATATAACAAAAGAGGCGCACTATGCCACTGTCAATAGAGGTTACCTTGTAGCCTCACGCGCCTTTTTCAACATTTCTAGAGGCCTCTTTAATCTTCTGTGAAAGAGTGTGATCCGCGGTCTTTCTAGGGTAATAGTCTTATGAGTCAGGGCCCTGCATGCTCAACCCGATGATCTGATTGATAAGTGTTGGATCAATCATTATACGCTGGTTCAACCAGATATATCCTCCATGGTATCTCTCCAGTAGCAATTTTACACAAGCGTTCACCTCTTGGTGCCTGCCAAAGTCTAAAATCTTCATTACATTAAGTAAGGTGGATTGTGCGAGGTTCATCATCCATTGCTGAGAGACGATCTTGGAATTCTTCCCCTTTTTCATCGGCAGATACTTGTGCGGGGCAAGCATATTGTAGGCTTTCTGGTCACCAAGGTTGAAGTCGCAAAACTTTAATGTTGCAAGCTTAGTCTTCTCAGTGCAATCTGCACGCACACCCTTTGGTAGGTACACAATGATCATATGATAGTCATAATATCGAGGCACAATGTCACGGTTGATTTCACCTTTTAGAGGAGGTATGTAAGAGGGCATGATGCTTGGGATCAGTTTGGCATTCGCGATGTCATCTCCATGTTTAGTACGTTTCTTATTGGTCTACGGGGATGGTTCCACTCGAGCAATGGATGAAGAAGCTTATACTCCTCTTGACGATGAGGCTTGGACTCCAGTGGACATTACTCTTTCCGACATAACTCTTTCAGTTCTTAAGCTAGTGAGTACTTCTCTCACCGATTCTTCTACTGCACTAAGCTCGTCAGACATGTAAGCTCAGGATCACTTTCTCAGGTTGTCAATGGGATGAAGGTACCGTAATTGAGTAGAGAGAAACGTGGGGTAGTCAATATTCCATGATGTGGGTATTCTGTGAGCTCAATATCTCAATTGGAAAAAGTGTCTTCCGGGCATGGCGTGACAGGATAAGTAAGTAAAGTTTTAACAGACTTCCTGCAATGGATAGGAGGGTCCATTAACTCTTGATATGTCCATTATGGCATAGTCTAATGGTTAGGTAACAGTTTATAACTTTATTTCGAGCCATTTGGGCCATCAGCGGAACAGGTATATCGTCTTCTAATGGTTATATTACTTCGACATGGCAAAGTGCCATATGTCATTGTTCTTCTATCCCGACGAAGCTCAAATTCTGCATGTTTTCCTTTTGCGGGGTTTCTTCTGGAATATTCTATAATTTATCCAACTTTGCTTTCTTCTTCATGAGTTTTCTAGCATTCTTCCCAGTGAGCTTCGTCTCGGTCATCATTTTTTCATTTTGATTCTTTTCTTCTCTTGGCATGGTAACTTCGCAGTGCTGAGATTCTTTCTTCAGATACACAGGTATTACTTGTCCAACATATTTTTCGGTCCTCTTTGGTTCTTCTAGTGTTCTTTCAACTTCGTCCTCCAAGTTACTAGGGTCAATAACCCTTGATTTGTTCTCCCGTTATTCAATCAACTGTGTGATCCTTCTAGTCATGAAGTCTCTTAAATATTGTCTCTATTGTTACAGGTCCTTTTTTGCTTCATGTTTTCTGACTTGATATTTCTCAATCCAAGGTTTACCAAGTAACATAGTAAATGAGGTGTTGTCCTCCATGAACTTAACAATCTCAAAATCTTCTTCTGTCGAAGCTCCATGAGCATTCATAGATATCTGAGTGATCTTTCCACATAGGTTTACCAGCTTTCCTCTGAATAACCCTATTCCTCCTAATGAAGGGGTCATGTCAGGTCTTCCTATATCTTTCCAGGTTCCTTCTTTCATAATGTTCACTGGCGTTTCTTCATCCAAAACAAAGTCAATGCCGAATTCTCCTATTCTCACTTCGATCTATTCTTTCTTCTTGAGGATCTGTGATAGCCTAACATGTCGGTGGTCGTTCAAGGTATCTCTTATCTATTGCAATATATTTTCTGATTCCTTCTGGGTTTCTTCTATAATCTTGGTCTCTTGATCTCCCGCTTGCTCTATATTCATCTTTTCAAGTCTAGAAATCATTCTAGGGAAATCCAATACTTCATGGTTCATAGCCTTACAACAAAGACAACCGGTTCTTCACCCAGGGCATTCCTTAGCAAGATGTCAGGGCCTTTTGTAATTGTAACAAAGAGTTAATCCTCTCTTTCTCTTCAATGATCCCCAACTTTTCAGGTACTGCGTGTTAGGATCATAACGATTAGCCCGGAAAAATTTATTTCTAGGATCCTGCATCCATTGGTTAGTCCCAAAATTATTTCTATGCATAGGTATAACATATCAATCACTATACTTATCATGTCTATTAACATCAAACTTTCTTTCATTTATAAATGCCCTATTTTTTAAGCTAGGATAGAATCTATCAAACATACCTAGATCCATGCTTTAGAAAACAAAAAATTTCACTCATCCTACTTCTACAAAGCACAAAGCTTCCAGATCTAAGACTTTTAACTATTATTACCTTTATCAAAGCACAAAGCTTACAGATCTTACCTTTTTCTTCCAGATCTGACCTCTTTCTTTGCATATCTGACTTATTTTTCTTTAGATCTGACCTCTCTTCTTCAGATCTGACCTTTCTTTCTTGTCACAAAGCTTCGTAGGTCAAACAGAATACTGCGCACTAGGGCAACAAATCTACACACAAATCTCATTTCACACAAAGCTTCTTCTTCTTCAGCTCCTAGAAATCACAATTCGAGGTTCCAGAAATGGAACCATTTGTTGGCATAGGGGCAGACCCAGGGTTCAACACTCAAGAGTGCACCAACAAATCCCTAACTACCGGCCCTTTCGGCAACACCTACRAAGCAGATGAAGTCTCACCCGAGGTAGAGGCAAGGGTGGTTGCAGGACTCATGTGTCTACAACCTTAGCTRGGACATAGATATGTGATTATCTTGCTTACAACGCACTTAGCATCAGTTATTTCCTAACATACATTCATTAATACACTTCCCAGAAAGCACAGAGAACCTCAGTAATTACTTAGATCTAGCACTTAGCAATGATAAGMAGGTTATACTCAATAGATTAAGCACTTAGCATCTTATGTATCGTATCTAGCATGCATTCATATCTCATAATCACAAAGCATCAATAAATCTATCTAAACATATTAGAGAACTTAGCAAGAGAGAGACAAACACATCAACACAATACACAGAGTTAAAGTGGTTCACTCCCACCCTGGGGCTACGTCCACAAAGTCTTATTTATATTATCTTGGTCAAGCAGTTACATCACAGAGCTTTAATGACCCTTTCCCTACACAGGAAAAGAGATCTGCATAGCTCGCTAGATCCTCTTTCCCTGGATAGATCCAAGCACTAAGCCTTCTCACACTCTGTGCACTCACCACTATTACAGCATGCACAGAGCTCCTATAGTCACATAGACTTCTAATCACATAGATCCAACTTATGCACTAAGCCATTGACTAGACAGGGCCTCCTTTCTTACATGGACTAGACCTCTATTTATACATAGAAAAAGGCCTAAACAAGGGCATACATCCCTTTCCCATTACAATATTCCCAAAAAACCCAAAAAGGTTCCACAAAAGGTGGCGAGATCCTGTGATCTTCGCTTCTCTATGCGCTCTGTCTTTGACAGGCAGTCGAAGTACCAAACGGTCATCTATGGCCAAGTATTCCTCAAAACTTGGTCGAGGGCCAACAACATT
Source organism: Picea sitchensis (assembly GCA_010110895.2). Lineage (NCBI taxonomy): Eukaryota > Viridiplantae > Streptophyta > Pinopsida > Pinales > Pinaceae > Picea > Picea sitchensis. The sequence continues at coordinate 10,134 of SNQJ01S0003761.1, read as the reverse complement.
AAAGGAAAAGAGAACAAAGTGGTTGATACACTTAGTAGGAGAGTACATGAATTTCATGATACAATGATTAACATGTATCAAACTGATCTTAAAGGAAGAATTTCTGAGAATGCAAAAATTGATTTGCAGTACAACGAATTGGTAACAAAATTGCAGCAAGGTAAAATGAAAAAGCAATTTGAAGATTATGAATTGGGAATTGATGGAATTCTCATGTACAATAACATAATTTATGTACCTATTTATCCTGAATTGAGGAGTGCAATTTTAAAAGAGATGCATAATGTACCTTATGATGGGCACCCAAGATATCAAAAAATAGTTTCAGCACTCAAGAGCCAATATTATTGGCCAAGCATGAAGAGGGAGATTCTTGAATACTTTGCTAAATGCTTGGAGTTTCAAAGGGTAAAGGATGAACATAGACACCCAACTAGATTTCTGCAGCCATTTCCCATTCCTAAGTGGAAGTGGGAAGTGGTGATAATGGATTTCATCACCAAATTTCCCAAAACAAGAAAGCAATATGATGTTATCATGGTGTTGGTGGAAAATATTACTAAAGCCACCTATTTCAATCCTATGAAGGTTACTCACAAGGAAACCATTATTGTTGATATCTATATGAGGGAAGTAGCTTGCTTGCAAGTCATACCCAAGAAAATTGTGTCTAACAGAGACTCAAAGTTTACCTCAAAGTTCTGGAAGGGGTAATTCAAAGGGTTCATAACAAATTTGAACTTCAGCACAACTTATCATATCGAGTTTGATGGGGAAACAAAAAGAGTGAACCAAGTAATAGAGGATATGCTAAGGATGTACGTGATGTAAAAACCATCTAAATGGGAATATTATCTACACTTGGTGGAATTTTCCTACAACAATGGGTACCAAGCATCACTGAAGACGATCCCATTTGAGGCACTTTATGGAAGAAAGTGAAACACACCAATAAGATAGGACAACTCAACCGATAAAGCAGTAGTTTGGCTAGAGTTTCTCAGAGAAATGGAAGAGAAAATGCGGAAGATTAAACATAATTTAACTATTTCCCAAGACAGATAGAGAAGATATTCTCACAAGAGAAGAACTCATAGGGAATTTAAAGTGGGTGATCATGTTTTCTTGAAGGTGAAGGCCAACATAAGTTCTATGAAGTTGGGAAAATCTTCCAAGTTGGCAGTTATATATTGTGGGCCATTTGAAATCCTAGAGAGGATTGTAACAATAGCTTACATGCTTTCATTTCCTTCATCTTTGTCTGTACATAATGTATTCCATGTATCATTGCTTAAGAAATATATAACTGATGCTAATCATGTTATTGATTAGAATGTGCATCTGGTACGCATTCTGGACCAGAAAATCAAACACCTCTAGAGTCCATCCATAGGGCTTGTAAAGGTCCAATGGACCTAGTACGATCCTAAGGACATAACTTGTGAGCATGAAGATTTTATGCGGGAAAAATAACCGCATATTTTTGAAGATTTTGAAAATCTTTTTGATGTTATGTAAATGAGTTGCACTGAGGAAAGTGGAAAAATAATGGGAGAGGATTGTAATACCCCAAGGTCGAGCCCCTGCTGAATTTTAATGATGTTTAATGAAGTTTATAAGATGGTGAGGCAAGTATTGATAAGTTGGGAGGCTTATATGTTTATTAGATTGGAGAGCCTATTTTTTTATATGTAATTATGAAGATCATTAATAAAAATACATCACTCCATGTAGACCAACCACGAAGAAAGAGTTATGTGGGACTAAGCTCCACTAGGAAGGGAAAAGGAAAGGGGTTGAGATGCTAGGAAAAATTGGCTAAGCTTGAGGGATTAACCCAAGAAAATATTATAATATATTCATAAAATACTAAGGTTGGAAAAAACCTGTTATCCTAAGTTCCTTTTGGGGAGGAATGAAATCTAAGTGGAGAGGAAAGAGCTCATGGAGAGAAAATTTTCATCCAGGATACATGCAAATTTATGTGGAAAATTCCATTGTTGTGGGGGTTCGCCCTCACCATTCTAAAAATTATTTCCATATATTTTTGTAAGATCCCCAACCACCCACAGGCCAGGGCATGCTACCTTCAAGCCCACCCTTGGAATTCTTTCTCTTATGATACCTTTTGAAAATTTAAGGATGCATAAAAGAAAAGACTTTAACGACATGCACATCAGTAGTCAGCAAGCATGCATAGTCTAAAGATTAAATTAAATGATAATTGAATATATAGGGGAAATAAATTCATATATATGTAAATGATACCATAACAGAGAGGACTTATCTATATGGAAGATGACACCAACTGGCTGCAGACCAAGGACGTTCCACCCAACTGTAGACACCACTGCTCCAAATATCAACAATAGTGTCACCCCCGAGCCAGGGCTATGAATCCACAAGGATGGTTCTAGAGTGTACTTGGGTTCCCAAACCAATCATATCTCAAGATCTCATAGGTTTCCCAACACCCACAACAATCCAAGTACCGAACTCTCTTGTACCTAGCCTATACTTCCCCAAGAGAATGGACCTCCACCCTTCTCTGCCATGCAGTCCCTCAAGCAGTCCCTCTCCTTTATTTTGCGGCCTCCAACATAGCTAGTCTGGAATCTCAAAGATGGAACTCTTAGGACTCGTAGTTGTGAGAAAAACGGGGCATAGGCCAATGCATCTCAAACATGTAGGCCCCAGGTCATGGATGGATTGCACAAACCACCATTATAGCCAACTATCCCATGGCTAATTCTTCAGTAGTTTTGTTCCCTTCCCAAGCCAAGACGCAAGTGAGGATGGATCAATGGATGGGTAAGTGAGTGCATGGGAGTGCGTCAGGGAAATGAAGGAAAGTACATGAAATCAAAAAACAATCCATCAGTCCCACAACCAATGACTAATGACCATCAACCCCCCGACCAACCCGACCAACCCGACAATCAAACCAGGGATGGGTTTAAGTATCTTTGTGGGGCAAGAACCTCTTAAACTTCCCCAAGAAGCTAACATAACTGATCCCCTCCCTTAGACAAAAAGGGTAATTAATATAGGAATACACATTTATCCCATCAATCCCCCTCTCTTGTGGAATTATAGCCCCTTATAACTCTAGTCCTTGTTCGTCTAGCAACCAATGATCTGTTTATTATTAGTAATGATTGATCCGGATTGTTTTCGGCACGAAATGAAAGCAGATATATAACACATAAATATTCATAGATATTGCAAGAGAGACAACAATGTGATAGAGATATATCAGAAACATAAGAAGAGTCACAGATATACAGTAATACACATTTTCTATCAATGAAATAAATGTACAGAGACTGTAAAAATACAGAGTGAAAGACTCGCTAGAATGGTGCCAACTTATCTTTGAGAAGAGATGTGACGGCTACTCAAATTCACAAGAAGATGATTACAATGAGGCTCTGAAGGATTTTTTTTAATAAACAGGAATGCCAAAAATCCTATAAATCCCAAAACCTAACCCTAGTCATGTGGGCCCCATTTGGGTAAGTTAGTACATCAACTTCCCGGGGTCGTAACTTTTGCATACGATCTCCATTTTAGGTGTGTGATAGCCTGTTGGAAAGGTATCATTGAGGAGATTAATTTTGGGGGCTCAATGATGCCTTTGCATATCATTGAGAAGCTATATCCTGAAAAAAAAACCTTCATTTAGGCCCTCAAAATGGCCCTAGAAGTTAAAAATTGCTAAAAATAGTAAATTTCCAAAAATGCCAGAAAATTGTTTTGAGACAGTCAGAAAAGGTGGGTGGCCACCAATATCCACCTAGATAAATCCTCCCTCCTTAGCAAGAAATGGTATCCATCGCGTTCAGTTCCCAGGGGAGAGGGAAAAGCGTTTGTTGAATCTGCATCTTGGTGAGTTGCTTGCCTTGCTGGAGACGTCGTGTTTCTCAGTTTGTGGAAGTCTGTCACAAGCATGTGGCTAGAAGGGTTGGACCTTTTTAACTAGTCTAGATACATGAGAATATTTTGTGCATAAGGAATATGTTGCTACAATCTTGTTGACCTGCTTCTATTGGATAGAAGGTGCTTGGGCCGAGGCTGTAGTGGTTGCAATATCCTTTTGTTCATCTTTTGAACAGATTGTGAAGAAGCTAAATTTTGTAGAATGAGATACTAACTTGCAACACTTTTTAGGTGGAACACTAGTTGAAACTACCTCTAGTGTTCTGTAGAGATGACCCCTCAGAGAAACAATGACACTATGGGGTCGAGACTCATAAACAACATGGCACTTCCACATATATGGTTGGCCCAAGAGAACATCACAGACATCCAGTGGGGCAACATCACATAATACCTCATCCTTGAAGGGATGGATGTTGTATGAAAATTGACACTATTGGTTGACATGAAGATATCGTCCTTGGCGAAGCCTGTTAAGAACCAAACATCAATATAGCATAGAAAAACCTCAGGAAAAGTACTCAACGCCTTGAAAAAGAGACAATTTCAGATAATAAGCCTCTTCGAGGGGGCAACCTCCTTTTACCCCACTTAAATGTTCAAGTACAAGATG
>SNQJ01S0003760.1:247977-260682 GCA_010110895.2 Picea sitchensis | reverse complement strand
TAATACTCCCTTGACTAAGTATTTCCCTCTTCTCGTTTCTATGGATTTTATCCCCCATATCACTTTCATCTGAGTTGATTATTTTTTCAGTGATATAATTATATTATAAATATTTAGGGTGATTACATTTACAATATGGTCTCATTGGTCTTTTGCATCCAGGCTCACCAGTCTTAAAATATAATCATATATACAAAGGCGCTTTGGCTTCAAAACTACGTGCTTAATATGATGTGTGTAAGACTCTGAGATGTGCACACTCTTCTTCAGGTACACAATCTTCACACACATACAAAAGTGTGTGCTACACTAAAAAATTGGTGCATTCCTTCTTTTATGCATAATCCTCACACAATCACCAAACTATGGAATGTGCACACAAAACTAAATCCATGAATTGAAACCAACAACTCACCAACTTATGTATACACACACACACACACACACACACACACACACACATTCACATTTGGTGTTCGACCTAAGGGAATTACATTCCCCTTCCAATTAATTATGCATTGTCCTCAATGCATTAAATACACATGTATACTCAAAACTTTCAAAAATATTCAAAGCGATGTGGATATCATGCCCGCATAACATACTCATGTTCCCTCGTTGCATCCTGAGGACCATAACATGTCCAATAGACCTTTACCAGTCCTGCTATGCAATTCCATAGCATCTTTACTTTCTGATCCGATATGCACATTGGTTGAACCCATAAGTCACCCTCTTGCTCCACCTGAATCACATTCCAATCAATGAAATTATGATTAGCATCAGGTACATACTTTTTAAGTAAAGAAACATGGAATACATTATGAATAATCAAGGATGCAGGTAGATCCAACATATATGTGATAGGATCAATCCCCTCTAGGATTTTGAATGACCTGCAATATCTTGTTGCTATCTTAGAGAAATTCCCCAACTTCATGGAACTTTGTCTTTCTTTTACTTTTAGGAACACATGGTCACCCACTTTAAATTATCTAAAATTTCGGCCTTTATCTACGAATATTTCTATTTTACCATATTCTCTTCCATTTCCTAGATAAAATATGCTCCAACTACTGCACAATATGCTAGGTTATCCCAACTCACAGGTTTGTTGAACCTTCCACCATACAATTTTTTAAATGGAATCATCTTTAAATATTTTGATATCCGTTGTTTTATGAAAAATCTACCAAATGTAAGTAGTCTTCCCATTTTGATGGCTTATCAATCACATACATCCTGAGTGTAACTTCAATCACCCAATTTACGCTCTCTTTTTTTCCATCTGTCTCAGGGTGATATGTTTTGGTAAAGTTCATACTTGTCCCAATCCCTTTGAATACTCCCTTCCAAAAATTTGAAGTGAACTTGGGATATCTGTCAGACACAATTTTCTTAGGAATACCATGCAATTTCGCAATTTATTTCATGTATATCTCAACAATGTTGGCTTCCTTTTGCGTTGATTTCACCGGGACAAAATGGGAACTTTAGGTAGTTTGTCCACCACCACCATAATAGAATCATGTTGCTTGGGAGTCCTAGGAAACTTAGTTATAAAATCCATCGTTCTAACTTCCTACTTCCACTCAAGAATGGAAAAATGTTGCAACAAACCATATGGATGTTTGTGCTCAGCTTTGACCTTTTGAAACTCAAGGAATCTAACAATAAAATAAACCACTTCCTTTTTCATACTTGGCCAATAGTATTGCTTCTTGACTGTGACAATTGTCTTATGGTAACCTAGATGTCCAACATAAGGAGCCTTATGCATCTCTGAAAATATCAGTATTTTGAATGCCTAATCATTTGGCACATACATTGTGCATCTATAAATGAGAATCCCATCATCTCTCAACTCATAACCTTCAACTTTTTGCTATGACATACCTGTTATAGCACAAAATGACACACCTATGCATTAGTTCCATGTCCTAACCCTTTCCCTTGGCTTGCTAGACATTTTCCCAACTTGTCTCATTAAATGTATCTAAAAAACATGTATTTTTCACATGTCCATGGGCTCCTTTGATGCAAAACATGGATATCCATGACTTCTCAGTTTGAAACTCGTGGATTCCCTCAAAAAATGGAAAAAATAAAATAATTCCAAGTTTTTGGGAGGGTTTTTTGGTTGGGATTGTTTCCCCACATCCCCATGCCCATAAAAAATGTATTCCAACTCCCAGAACGTCTTGAGAAAGATATAAAAGGACCATTGAGGGATAATATGGGGAAAAGTCTTTTGGTGCAAGATTATGTTGTTGAGATCTAGCAAGATTCCCTATTGTTATTATCCTCTCGGTAAAATTCCCCAATCTGGAAAATCCTTTTCGAGTGCATGTTTCCTTCTTATATATTCATAAGGTCTTTCCTTATCCCTATATATGCTATCCAACGAAGATTATTTTGGCTGAGTTGATGCTTGAAGGATTTGTGGAAGAACCCAGGCAGCTAGCTCTGAAGTGGTGCTGAAAGCGATTCAAGTTGTAATTAACCTTCGTATTTGATGTTAAAAGAAGAGATATATTTCCCTCAAATTGTGTGTCTTTGCTTATTATATTTTCTTTGAATATAGTACATTATAAGTACACTATTTTATTATATAACTACCTCGTAGAAACTCATGTATTGATTCTATTTTGCAGGATGGTTCCAACAAAGGATCAGGAGCTCTTCAAAAATCAGGAATGGGGATTGACATCAAATGAGACACTTAAGGTGCACTCTTTCTCCTTCTGTATTTCTCTAATTTATCCTAGAAAAAGTTGTTTTTCTTTATGTTTTGTATACTTGTTTGTGAGGGAATATTTTAGTCTTATTAATACAGTCTTGATATGCCATGATTTGACCCAAAGTCACGAGGGAAATATATTGTCAACAAAATTGGTGACCATACTAGGGATAATCTCCTAGATTTGGTCAATTTTTTTAGGTTCCCTTTCTTGTTGCTTACCTTGTTATGTTTTCTATTTTTTATGGGTTTTTCATAGAGCTTTATCTTCTCATGAGTTATTTTCAATTTCTAGAAGCCCTCTTCTCTAGAGTGTATTTTTAATTTCTAAAATTTTCCAAGACATCCATGTTTTGCATCTCTACATCCTGTGGACATCTTCACTTTTCTCTTCTATAGCCCACGAATATCCGCAAGTTACCCTACACACAATCATTGACCTGTGTTAAAGTTCAGTTTTTGAAAAAATTATCTTTTGTTTATGGGTTTGGTGTTTGGTTTGGTCAGTTCCTTTGAGTGTCTGGAGTCCCTTTTTGGCTGTACTGTGTTCTGAAAAAAATTATGCCACAAAAAAAATAAAAAAATTATTCAGTTATCTTGTGTAAGGATTTTCAAGTTGATAGGGAGTTTATCTTTGTTGGTTTGGTTGAACATTGAGGCCCACTGAGTCTTCAGTGATTTCTTGTCTAAGTTCTTTGTGCCTCTATACTTTCTTTTCCTTGTTTCAAAAATAAAAATTGCAATTATTTGTTTTTATTTCTTTTGTAAAAACAAAAGAAAAAAAATATGCTTGTTTACTTACATATCCTTTCTTGAACCCTTTTCTCTAATCATTAAAAGAAAAGAGTTGGTTATTTATCATTCACATAGTCCCATTTTCGTAGCACTTTGGTAGTGGTATCATTGTATTGGAAAAAGAAAAGAATCTAGTAGTGCACATTTTTCATTCTTTTTTGCATTTAGGTTTATGAAACGAAAGTTGTAGTATACATTTCAAGATGTCTTAAATATTATATTGAAAATGTTTTTCTTTCATTGAAAAGAGAAGGAGTTTGTTTTGTAAGCGTAGATGGATCCATTTTTCATTTGAAGAAATTGTATTGTGTTCTTATTTTTCATTACATTTGGAGTTATTAAGAACATCAACAAAGTTGCATCCACACCTTTTCTGAGTAAAGAACAACCCATTAAAATGGACGCTTAAATAAAATCCATTAGAAAATTTCATTTTTCTAGGGTGAACAAACAAGTTTAGGCTAGGACCTTGGTGTAGGTTGAAGATTAAATTTCTCCAAGGCCACTAAACCAACATAAGTATCTGAAATAGGGAGTGAAGAATCTAGTTGTCATATAGGTTTAGTCTGGAAGATCCTCTACCATAGAAGTCAAATACAAGATCACATAAGTAATAACTGAGGAGATTCCCCTCTAGATTTGGACCGAGCATAGTGGATAGATCATGTATTGGGGGTTTCAATCATTCCCACACCTCCGTAAGTGGTGGTACTTTCGAGGCTTCAAGATTTTCCATTGTTCCCACATGTTCAATCCCAATTGTTGAATGTACCCCTTAGGTGCCTAATGGAAGATGGTAACCATAGTTTCTTCTCCTAGGTACATCAGAAGGTGACTACGGGGGTTTTTCATAGTACCCAGGGAATATTTTGCATCACAAATTGCAGTACTATTGGAGTGTACCTCGCGAAGTGAGAACACTTTCATCAGATAAGGATGATCTATGGAGGTCAAGAGAAATACCTATGATACCTTCATGTGTTGGCCCATGGGAGTTAATAAACCCATGCCTCCATCCAAAAAGGCCTGAGCCCACTTTGTTGTTATTCTAGTCCCAAGACCAGATCCACTTGTGTCGGAATCTTGAAGAAATTTTTTGTGTTTGTCTTTTATTTAGAGATTTGTAGTGGTGTGATTGGTGAATGTACTTCAACTTAGGAAGGTGAGTCGATTTTCACCGAGAGATGATCACTCCAAGTGGCTCATCAACCGCCCCGAGCATAAAGGATAATTCAAGGCCTTCCACCCAAGGAAGAGATTGGAAATAATATTCCCCCGCCTCCATAAAGACATCAACTTGATCCATGCAACACTTTTCTACTAGTCATTCAGACCAACATCATATATAGTAACCCTCCCGAATTTAATGTTTCAGCACCAAAGGCGGTAACCATTGAGGACCTTGGAGCCGAGGAGTTCGCTCCAAACTTTAATCTTCCATTACTTGGGAATTTTCCATTTCTATTCATACAATTCACACCTCCCAGATCAAACCTCACTGATAGTATCCCTTTCCATTGAGTTACTATGGACGACACTTCGTTGGTTTCAGGGTCGAGAGCCCATGCCACTCCCACCTTAGCGATAGTCTCAAGGGGTATATTTCATCATGTTATATAGAACGAAATGATGGGTGTGATTCAATACACCATTGCGATGTCGACCAACATCATTGCTTCATTGGTCATCCATCCCACTCCAATTTCGAGTGCAACTGCATCATTTTCATCAACAAAAAAATATTTTTCATATGGAATGTTGTCTATGGATGTGCTTAATGCCTTGGTTATTTACCATCCAATGTCCCAATATTTGAATGTTTGAGCAAGGATAACTCCATCTCCTTACCAAGATGCGTCTTGGGGCAGAGGACACATTCCTATGTTATCCCCAATCGTCGAAAGAAGACCTTTCCAATATTTTGGCCCTAACTTCGGTAGCATATCTCAATGCACTAGTCCGTCATCTACATCGACCACATTCATAATTTACAGTGGGATCAAGAGTAACCATTTCACCGTAACCACAATGTCAACAAGGGGAAACCCATTCCCAGGTCAATTTCTTCCCTAGAAAGGACGTTTGTCTTTTCTAGGGGCTTCGTTGGGGAGCACCCCTCTCCATGGCTAGTGGAATCCCTCTCAAGGGATTTCACAAGAAAGAACCCCTTTTCCCTTTCAGTCTACCCCCATGACAATATTGTTTCCTTTCCATGGATGGTCCATTGGGGGAAACCCTAGTTTTTCTCTCGGGAACCATAGGGATGGAGGATTTCCTCCATTCAAACAGGGGCCACAAGGTTTTATCCCAAGCTCTGTTTCAACTGCAAACTCTTCCTTGAAACCTGGTGCTAGTTTCAACCCATGACCTTTTTTTCTAACTGACAATTAACCAATGATGTAGCCTGAGCTACTATTTCTGGAAATATTTAACTTTCCATAGTTATCCAAGTTGATGGATGATCCCATTCATCTTGATTCTAGCTAGCAGACGGTCCTAACCAAACTACCTTTGGACATACCCAATTTTAAAGGGAAAAGTTATGAGGATCCACAGGACCACATGACGGTGTTTCACTTGTGGTGTTCATCCAAATCACTTAATAATGATTTGATTCGGTTTTGTTTTCTCCAGCATACGCTTATCAAAGGCACTACCAAGTGGTACATTGAACTTAAAAGGGGGAATTACTCGACTTTCCATGATTTATCCATGGTTTTCCTAAGACACTTCCAACTCCATGTCTATTATGACATTGGGACAAAGTTGTTGTCCAATCTTGAGCAAGATAAAGCCTCACACATTTTCAATCACATATGGGAATGTAGGAGAAGGAAGATCTCGATTAAAGCTACGGTTCCACCTGAGTTTATCCTTGAATGGTTCCTGAAATCTTTACTCCCATACATTTCAAAATATGTTGCGACTTCGAGAGTGTTTTTAGAGGAAGAAGTGATCTTTTGAGAGCAACAACTAGAGCTCATATACTCTCAATCAAGAGTTTTCTATGAGATTATGTAGTATGCGCAACAATATAATCTCGAATTGGAAAATCCAAAGTCTAACCCACATTCCAATGACATAATGGGTTCTTCTCAAATTAAAGTCACATACCTGGCTATGGTCCATATGATAAAACTTGTTATTCAACAACCTGCGACTAGTTTGGATGACGCAGACCTCCAACCCTCAGGCCAAGATCTACTCAGGATCGTTCTAAATCTTCCCTTTGAGTCTGATTGATTCTTCAGTTCCTCCACAGGGAATCCCACACACACAACAACAGTGTATCCATAGGTCCTTATGAGTATGCCTGTGTGACCAAAACACAAATCATCACTCAAATCTCCCGACCTTTATTAATATGGTCACTCTCTTTTCCAAATCGGGACATTTCTTTTCTTTTCAGGATTTTCGGATTTCGCGACTTTGCGAATCCATATGCAAGGCTTCCAGATATCCGACCTCCAAAACCTTGAACTCTGAAATGGTATCCCCAACAGGATCAATGGCCATAAGCTTCCCTTCGATCCAATGACCTGCGTGATTTCGGACTTCCGGATACCGGGAGTTCGAAACTCTCGATCCCACAATACTTGCCTCTTCTATTTTCCGACACCCGAAGTTTCGAAATCCAAAAATTCACACTCAAACCCTATAGCGACTCGCGACTTTGGGACTTTCACTCCAATATGCTCGACTCCTTGTCATTAGGGCTTCCTGTATTCTGAATCCTAAATTACCGAAATCTTGAAATTCTTCCCTTGACAACTCTTTTCGCGATTCGGGAGTTAGAGTGACCAAGGATTTTGGCTTACACTCCAGACTTACAAACTCTGAATCCCCAAAATGATCTGACAGCTCCAAGTAGATCATGATCAATGATCCACGTTGATTCCTGATACCAAAGTGATGGGTTCGTCCTCCCTTATCCACCTTTCAACTTCTCAGGATCCTACGATCCTCGCGACTTCGGGAGTTCTCCTCAGAGAATTATGATCGCTCGTTTCTCTTTGACAACTTCTGTGAAATGAACCAAAGTTCTTCCACTGGAACTTAACTTATGCGAGACGTTATCAATCTTCGTCTCTCTTTGAAGTGTTCAAAGGTGTTAACCCTCTTGAGATTTCTCAGGAAAATTAAGCCTCGAAAAGACTCATGCACGCACTCCTTGTGACAATCTATCAAATACTTCTAAGTATTTGATTCTTCGACTCTGTGCACCCTCGATAACAACAGTCTTTCACTCCTCAACCTTAGTTGATAAGTCATAAGTCTTTCAACAGCCTGCACACTCCTTGCATGACTTCTTTGCTCCTCCTACACTTCTGTTGGAATGAGAACAATGGTATCCCTCTTGAGCTTTCTAAGGTAAAACTGAGAACCCTTATCAACGCACACCTTGCGGACGTTTCACTACACTCCTTGCAGGAACTTCTCTCAGGATGAGAAACAATTGAAACTCATTCTCTTCCTCTCTTAGACTTCATATACTTAACATGGAATAATACATTCAACACAGAATAACAACAAAGGCATAGCAGAGAGAACAAAACAACTGTAAGCATACCATTCAACATATGTAAACAACAAACATCATAACACCATGAAATCTTAATCAAAGCTTCATATATTAACTCAGATTGCTTATGTACATGGGTTATTCTCCATATCTCTCTGCTACAGCTCCCTTCTCTTCTGTTCTGTGCTAATGATACAATAATACAAGAATGAGGGTGTCTATATCCATTTTCCCTCCTACTCTCTAAACTGTCTAATCTATTAATTCAAACCTACCTACTTTAATTAACTAGGATTAAATGCCTTTTACATTGATATATGAGAGTAACCTCTCCAGATCTGTTTTACAATATCCAAGATATAAATGCAAGGTACGCCTTCTAGCTATTACATTAATATCCTCTCCCTTAAACATTCAAAACATTTCAAAACGTGAAAAAATGCATGTTGCGTTTCCTAGTTGTCTTTCGCCTCCACGCTTGCTTGATTGTTTATGATGCTCCTGAATCATACTCCCTAACTTAAAAATTTTGATGAACTCCTGTTCATGAGCTCTTGCACGGTATGTCCATGCTTCTGAATTTCTACTTCATCTTCCCAACTGGCATCTTCAATTGGATGTCCCTTCCACTTGATCAAGTATTCAAAATACTCTTTCCTCCTGGTCATTTTGCTAATCCTTTTGTCAATCATACTTTCCATCTGTGGCTTTTTGGCTATAGGCATTTGTATTGTTCATTGAATATTTGTCTGTTCATCCTATTCTCTTACTTCTCCAACTCTGTAAGGGTACAAATCCTCAACATTGAATATCAGTGAAATTCCAATCCCATCGGGTAATTCAATCTAACATGTGTTTGCCCCAAATTTCTTCAAGACCTTGCATGGTCCAATCTTTTTCATATTCAATTTGTTATATGTTCCCCTTGGGAACCTCTCTTTTCTTAGATGTGCAAGAATCAAATCACCAACTTCAAATTGAAGTTCTCTCCTATGTTGATCCGCTCTGCACTTGTATTCTTGATTTGAATTTTGCAATTGTTCCTTGACTTGGCTGTGAAGCTCTTTCATTGCTTCTACAAAAATCTCTGCGCTAGCACTCCTGAATTCATTTTGTTCTGAATCTCTCAATTCAGAAACTCCCCTTGGTTCCATTCCATATACAATTTGGAATGGACTCTGCCTTGTGCTTTTGTTAATTGAATAATTGTAAGAAAATTCCGCCTGTGGCAGAATATGATCCCACTGACTGTGGTGTTCAGTCACTAGGCTCCTCAACAAATCTCCCAATCTCCTGTTCACAACTTCTGTCTGTCCACCCGTCTGAGGATGATACACTGAGATAAATGAAAAACTTGTCCCCAACTTTTTCCACAAATTCCTCTAGAAATGTCCCACAAACTTAGTATCCTAATCAGAAATGATACTCCTAGGCAAGCCATGAAGTCTGACAACTTCCTTGAAAACCAGGTTCGCAATATGAGTTGCGTCACTGGTTTTCTGGCATGTTATGAAATGTGCCATCTTGGAAAATTTGTCGACTACCACAAAGATCGAATCACATCCTCTTTGTGTCCTTGGTAGTCCCAATATAAAATCCATACTCACTGCATCCCATGATCTTGCAGGTATGGGTAATGACTGGTATAACCCTGTGTTCTGCCTTTTCCCTTTTATGTGCTGACAATTTCTGCATCTGTCCACAAATTTCTTAACATATGTCCTCATCACTGGCCAAAAATATGAGCCATTCAACTTTGAGAACGTTTTAGCATGACCGAAGTGTCTGGTCAATCCTCCGCTGTGTTTTTCCTTCATCAAATTCTCCCTCATGGAGCATTTTGGAATACATAGTTGATTGCCCCTGAACAATAATCCATCCTGGATCATGTATTCAATCCATTGGATTTTGTCCCTAAGAACTGGATTCTCATATGCCTCATACGCCTCCTTAAAATCTAGGTCATCCTTGTACATTTCTTTGAGGTTATCAAAACCCAAATTTTTGACTTTGAATTCCTTCATAAGCAAACATTTCTTGCTCAAAGCATCAACAACTTTGTTAGCAATTCCAGAAAAATGCTTAGTTACAAAAGTAAAATTTTGCATGAATTCAACCCATTTAGCATGTTTTTGGTTCAAATTCTCTTGTTGAGTCACGAATTGTAAAGCATGATTATCATTGTACAAAACAAGCTCCTTGGGAACCAAGTAGTGACTCCATTTCTTTAGTGCTTGTATGACCACATAAAATTCCTTGTCATATGTTGAGTATTTAATCTTCGCTTCATTCAGTTTTTCACTGAAGTATGCGATCAGTCTATCATCTTGGCTCAATACCACTCCTATTGCAAACCCACTCGTGTCACACTTGAACTAGAATGTCTTGCTGAAATCTGGCAAAACTAAAATTGGTTGCTCAGTGATCTTCTTCTTCAGCAGGTTGAAACTCTTCTCTGCTTCCTCTGTCCAGTGAAAATATTTATGTCTTTTCTTCACTGTATCCATCATTGTTGTGCTAATTCCACTGAAATTTCGTATGAATTTCTTGTAGAAACTAGCAAAACCATGGAATCTTCGAACTTCAAACAAACTTTTCGGTGATGGCCAATTCTTAGTTGCATTCACCTTTTCCGGATCCATCTTCAGCTTGTTTGCAGATATAACAAAACCCAAATAAATGAGTTATGTCCTCATAAATGACGATTTCTTCATGTTAATCAACAATTTATCTTGCTATAATCTCTTCATCACTGCGGCTAAATGCTTCAAGTGCTCTGCTTCAATCTTGCTGAAAATTAATATATCATCAAGATATACAATGACGAATTTCCCAATGAAATCCTTCAAGAATTCATTCATCAACCTCATGAAAGTACTGGGTGCATTTGTTAAGCCAAATGTCATGACAATCCATTCATACAACCCCTCATTCGTCTTGAATTATGTCTTCCATTCGTCACCTTCTCTCATGTGAATCTGATGATATCCGCTTTTCAAATCAATCTTTGAAAAAAATCTTGCTCCACCCAAGCAATTCATCAAGTTGTCCATCCTTGGCAATTGAAATCT
Organism: Picea sitchensis; assembly: GCA_010110895.2. Classification (NCBI taxonomy): domain Eukaryota; kingdom Viridiplantae; phylum Streptophyta; class Pinopsida; order Pinales; family Pinaceae; genus Picea; species Picea sitchensis. The sequence goes on along the minus strand of SNQJ01S0003760.1, from coordinate 249,554 downwards.
GTATCTGATGGTGATATTATTGATCACCCTTGAGTCTGTACACATCCTCCAGCCTCCATATTTCTTTGGGTTGAGCACTGTTGGAACAACACATGGACTCAAGCTCTCTCTAATCAATCCTTTGTCCATCAAGTCCTGGACTTGTCTCTTCACTTCTTAATTCTCCTGTGGCGTCAATCTGTACGCCAATTTGTTTGGTAATCTGGCTCCAGGTATAAGATCAATGTGATGACTTATACTTCTGATAGGTGGCAACGAACGAGGTAGTTCTTACACTACTATATCAACAAACTCTTCCGGCAACTTCTGGGTTTCCTCTGGTAAATCATCCACTCTTGTACTGGTCAAAATAATTCTAGGCTTCCTAACAACAATAAATTGTGTGTCTTCCTTATTATTAAACTCATTAAGAAGTTCCTTCCCACTCATGAGAAGTACAGTGTTGCTCACCTTTGGTTTCACTTCTTTATCCTTGATCGACACCAACATGTGCATTCTCCCATTCTTCTCCAGGGTGTATGTGTTCTTTCTCCCATCATGAACCACATTCTTGTCATATTTCCACAGTCTACCCAACAATAGATGAAAAACATCCATGGGAATGAAATCACATAATATTTCATCCTTATATCCTCCTATTTTAAATTCAACTAAACATTGTTTAGTGACATTTACCTGATGTCCTTTTTGTAGCCATGAAACTTTGTATGGGCTTGGATGTACGATAGTCTTTGGCTCCAACTTTTCTAACATCTTTGTAAAAATGAGATTGTCTGTGCTACCGCTGTCCACAATGACTTGCATACTTGTTCTTTTGTTTTGCAAGCAGTCCAAAACGAATTGTTCCTTTGGGCTGGGTTCTCTGCCTCCTTTTCTCGCTTCAAGAGAACTTTCCTCATTATCAAGGATCTTTCTCCCTCAGCATATTCTACCTCAACATTCTGTCCTTGAGCTTCGGCAATGTGAGTTTCACCACCTTATTTCTTTCTGTCTGGACACTCATAAGATTTATGTTCATTTTTCCCACAGAAAAAACATTTCACTTCAGCTCCTCTGCCTCTTCCTCTTCCTATAGCTCGAGGAAAAATATTTCTATTAGCATACTGCCCTCTCTGTGAGATTCCTCCTCTCTCAGTTTGAGTTTGAGGTTTCTTCCCTTCTTCTTTAGATTTCTGAGTTCTGTCTTGGGCAATTCTCTTGCCTCTATCTTGACTTCAGCCTTAGCCTCTTTGACCTTGCTTTCAACTCAACTTCTCTTCAGATTTCAGGGCCATCTGATAACCATCTTCTACATTTCTAATGATCATCATGCTCATCTCATCTTGGATGTCATATCTCAGATCATTCATGTACCTGAAAACCTTTTCATAATCGCATTCCTGATGGTCTACTGTTAAGTTCCTAACCCGCACTTAGGTAGATCAATGTATTCGTATGTAATAAAGGTCAATATTAATAAGACCTTTCAATAAAATAGAATAAGGTGGATGTAAGAAGACCTAATAGAAGATTCCGCTTCTAGAAGGATCTTCCTCTAGATGCTTCTTTTTAGTATAAATAGTAGTCGAGGGTAAGAG
>SNQJ01S0003760.1:237920-247967 GCA_010110895.2 Picea sitchensis | reverse complement strand
GTGTATTGTGAAGATTATGCTGGATATTTTACTGTTATTCTGTCATTTCTAGCATTTCGTTTCTGTTCTGCATATTTTATATATCTGGTATCTTGCATCAACTTTGATGTTTATCTTGTAGAACTCTTCATTGCATTCTTTCACTGACATCAACTTCTGTCTCAAATTCTGCGTCCTCCGAAACAAAGTGATTTGATAATCTTTGGGTATAAACTTGGCCTTTATCTTCGCAACCATTCTATCCCAACTTTTTATTTTTTTCTTTCCTTTGTAGCATCTATCAGCCTGCAGTTCATCCCACCATAGTGCTACATGCCCTTTAAGTCTAGTGACAGCATGTTTGACTTTCTTGTCTTCCTAGACATCCTCATAGTTGAAGTATTTATCCATAGCTCTAATCCAGTCTAGAATCTCTTCAACATCCAGGTTTCCCTCATACATGGGAATATCCATCTTTGCTCTGGCACCTATCCTTGCAACAACCCTGAATAGGCGTTTGTCTACAACATCTTTGGCTGCGACTTCTTCTTCGTGTCCAGCTTCATTTTCACTTTCAGCCTCGTTGATATCCCTAGCGTTGACTGTGCACCTCTGTACTTTTTCCATGGAATCAATCATGGCACGTAATTCACGCATTTCTCTTTCCACTGCTGGGTCAGGCATTGGTCTCTCTCTTCTTCTCAGTGGAATGGATGATAAATGTTCTCCTTTTCTCTGCTACAGAAAGCAAAGACTTTGTTCTGCAGCTTTGATACCAAAACTGATGTGTATCAGAGTACTTATTCCTCCTCTCGCTTCTTCTGCCTGTAATATACAAACAGAGTCAATCTCTGATACCAAAACTGATGTGTATCAGAGTAATCTTCTCCCTCTTCCTTCCTCTGTCTGAAATATACAAATAGAGTCAGGCTCTGATACCAAAACTGATGCAGACCTCCAACCCTCAGGCTAAGATCTGCTCAGGATCGTTCTAAATCTGCCCTTTGAGTCTGATTGACTCTTCAGTTCCTCCATAGGGAATTCCATACACACAACACCAATGTATCCACGAGTCCTTATGAGTATGCCCGTGTGACCAAAACACAAAGCATCACTCAAATATCCTAACCTTAATTAATATGGTCGCACCCTTTTCCAAATCGAGACTCTTCTTTTCTTTTCAGGATTTTCGGATTTCGCGACTTCGCAAATCCAGATGCAAGACTTCCAGATCTTCGACCTCCGAAACCCCAAACTCCAAAATGGTATCTCCAATGGGATCAACGACTATAAGCTTATCTTCGATCCAATGGCTTGTGTGATTTCATACTTTCGGGTACCGGGAGTTTCAAACTCTCGATCCCACAATACTTGCCTCTTCTGTTTTCCGACACCCAAAGTGCCGAAATCCCGAAATTCACACTCAATCCCTATCACGACTCGTGACTTCAGGACTTTCACTCCATTATGCTCAACTCCTTGTCATCAGGGCTTCTAGTATTCTGAATCCCGAATTACCAAAATCTCAAAATTCTTCCCTTGACAACTCTTTTCGCGATTCGAGAGTTAGAGTGACCAAGGATTTTGGCTTCCACTCCGAACTTACAATCTCTGAATCCCCGAAATGATCTGACAGCTCCAAGCAGTTCATGATCAATGGTCCACATTGATTCTTGATACCAAAGTGATGGGTTCATCCTCCCTTATCCACCTTGCAACTTCTCGGGATCCTACGGTCCTCGCGACTTCGAGAGTTCTCCTCGGAGAATTCTGACGGCGTGTTTCTCCTTGACAGCTTCTGTGAAATGAACCAAAGTTCTTCCACTAGAACTTAACTTCTGCGAGACGTTATCAATCTCCATCTCTCTTTGAAGTGTTTCAAGGTTATAACCCTCCTGAGATTTCTCTGGCAACTTAAGCCTCGAAAAGACTCTTGCACGCACTCCTTGCGACAATCTATCAAATACTTCTAAGTGTTTGATTCTTCGACTCTATGCACCCTCGATAACAATAGTGTTTCACTCCTCAACCTTAATTGATAAGTCCCAATTATTTCAACAGCCTGTGCACTCCTTGCATGGATTATGTGCTCCTCCTGCACTTCTGTTGGAATGAGAACAACAGTTTTCCTCGTGAGCATTTTGAGGTAAAACTCAGAACCCTTTTCAATGCACACCTTCCGAACATTTCACTGCACTCCTTGAAATAACTTCTCTCAGGATGAGAAACAATTGAAACTCATTCTCTTCCTCTCTCATACTTCATATATTTAGCATGGAATCATGCATTCAACATAGAATAACAACAAAGGCATAACAGAGAGAACAAAACAACTGTAAGCATAGCATTCAGCATATGAAAACAACAAACATCATAACATCATGAAATCTGAATCAAAGATTCATATATTAACTCAGATTGCTTCTGTACATGGGTTCTTCTCCATATCTCTCTGCTACAACTCTCTTCTCTTCTATTCTGTGCTAATGATACAATAATACAAGAATGAGGGTGTCTATATCTGTTTTCCCTCCTACTCTCTAATGTGTCTAATCTATTAATTCAAACCTACCTACTTTCATTAACTGGTCTTAAATTCCTTTTACATTGACAGATGAGAGTAACCTCTCCAGATCTATTTTACAATCTCCAAGATATAAATGCAAGGTATGCCTTCTAGCGATTACATTAATATCCGCTCCCTTAAACTTTCAAAACATTTCAAAACGTGAAAAAATGTGTGTTGCGCTTTCTAGCTGTCTTTCTTCTCCACACTCGCTTAACTATTTATGATGCTCCTTCATCACTGGCCTATGGTTAGACCACCCCTACCACCCAATCTTTAGATCTACATTATGTGCAAACGAATACTTCAAAGGTTCCTCATGGAGAGAATAAAAAAGGAAATTTTAGGAGGGATAGTGGGGGAAATAACAAAAAATATGATAAGAATGTTGAGGAGCCCAAAGATGAAAAAGGAAGGTGAAATTTCCTTGCAATATTTGTGAGGAAGATCACCTTACACATCAGTGCCAATGAATGGAGGAATCCCAATGTCTTATAAATTTGAATCAACAACAACAACCTACTGTGTTGAAGAATCCCTTTCCGCAAGGGTGTAATTTGCAGGGTGGTTCTTCCAAATTCAACCCACAAGGGGGCACTTCAAGTGCACCTCCATTGGATGGATATCAAGGAGTAGTAAATATTCTTATCCATTTGAATCTAAAGGATTTATATTTGTCAACAAGATCTCAGAATTATGATAATCCAGAGTCGACTGAGAAGGGTAAGAAAACTTCAGAAGATCATACCCCACTCCACATAGAGAATCCTAACAAAGAGACAACATTGTGCATACCTAAGGGTGTTTATAAATGGACAACACATAACCCCAATGAAAGAGCCACTCCCAATTATTCAATTTTTGGAGATTTGGCTCATAATCTCTACGCAATGTCCGCTTTGGAGGTGCTCCAAAGTTTCCCCTTGTAGTTCTATACATTGTTGTCTATTATAGGAGCTGATGATTCTTCCAGTCATCTCGGAATGAAGTTTGATGCTACTAATGTGAGGTCTCAGGTTCCATATTGTAATATCCCCAAGTTGAACCCCAACTTTAAATGTAATAATGTACTTAAGCTGGTGAGTTGTTTTATATATTTTTGGTCTGCACATTTCATGGCATAGTGCACACATGTACTGCGCAGTAAAATGAGGAAGTGTGCACATTCCAGGATACCACGTGCAACATATTAAGTGAAAGCCAGCGAGCCTTTGTGTATATGCTATATTTTATAGGCTGGTGAGCTAGTTATTATAAGCTAGGATGCTTATGTTTTTATTAGGTCGGACAGCCTAGATGTTAAAGGCCAGTGCACGTGTTTTTGTACATGTCTCATAATTAATATAAATACATCATTGCATGTAGACCAACAATGATAAAAGAGATGGGGGACTAAAATCCACTAGTCAGGGAAAGGGTGGGGGGAAAAAGTTAAGAAAAAGGGCTCAGCTAGGGAGCTTAAGCCAAAAAGAAAGGAATATTATATTAATATTTCTTAAAGTATAACGTATGGATAATTATGTTATCCTAAGTTCTAAAGTTGGGGACAAGTGGGCCAATGTAGCTCCCATCATGACAAGTGTCATGTTGGGGACATGCAAACATATTTTGGGGACTTAGTTCATTTTTAGACTTCTTCCATCATTCTTGGGATTATGCATTCATCCATGCAGCCATCCAAGGATCTTTCACTCACGTAGTCAGTTGACCTCCATAACTTCATGTCACTGTACCTAAACTTGTATCCATAGCCATATCTATTCATGTAGTTGGGAGCCTGGGATATGGATTGAAGAAGCGGGTTGTTAGGCCCGTGGGATATTGAAGAGGCAGTTTTTCAGGCCCATGAGTAATTTCTCTCTAGGTGAGAGAATTGTTGGGAGGTGACTTCCTGAAGGTGTTGAACTGCAGCTACAGGGCTCAGAGACTTCATGTCTGACTTGTTGCTAAAGCCCTAGAACAGAAGTGGGGCAGCCAAGGGACTGTTGAGCAGAGAAGGGGCACACTTCCTTAGGTGGGATAGGTATGTGGGGAATGAGAGACTATAGGATATTAGTTGAGTGAGCACATGATATGGAGTCTTTCCTATTGTCTATGAGCCTTTAGCCTAGTTAGGAATCTCTTTACCCAGGTGGAGTTTAGTCCCAACTTCGGGGTGAATCATTGTTGAGAGTGACGAATAGTGTAGTCTAAGGCTGGGAGGTTCGTGGACGGTCTGCACATAGTTGGTGGAATTATTTCCAAGATAAGTACCAATCATGTGATATATTTACATACTACATTCTTATTTACGTGCTTATGTTACGGTTTACCATATGTGTGATTATAACTATCTGTATGTTTATGGGTATTTCCCTGTATATGTTGCATGTCTGTGTTTACTGTTATTTCAATATGAAATTGTATATTTACAGAATGTAATTGTTTGTTTATGTTTATATGTAAATATTCTGCAAGAGTGTTGTACATATATGTTATAATTGCATGCATTTTGAAGAGAAAATTTATGTGGCATAGCTCAATTGAATATTGGGTATGTTACAGTATCTTCCACAGTGAGAGAATGAAAGTGTTCCCTCATATAGCATGGCCCGACCATGGGTGGTCGGGGACATTACAAAATGGTATCAGAGCTTCAGTTTTCAACACTAAGCCTGGATGGGCCGAGCAATTCAAGGTGGCCAAATTTCAAGTTGCAGAATGTCCATGATAATTTTTAGAAACAATGACGCGGAATTGGGAAAAGCCCCAATTTATGTTGTTAATTTCATGGGAAAAATGAGAAATTTGGACAAGTGGTGAGATATTATGGATTTAATATCTGTTCTAGCAAATTTGGACCTGGAATTGGTCGAATTCAAAGTTATAGTAGAGCCCTGACAGAGGGAGCGAGTTTTGTAATTTAAAATTCTCAATTCGTGAATTGATTTTTGGGTAAATTCATTCCAGATATGTCAACCTACAGTGATTTGTTGTTATAAAGGTTGATTTGGTGTTATCGGGTTGAAATTGAATGAATTTCATAGTTGGTGAATGTCTATGGTAAATTGGGGAAAAAGTTAAGCAAAAGCCCCAATTTCTGCAGTGTAATTCACAAGGAATTGATGCGCATAAAGCTGAATGTGTGCAGTTGGGTGCACTAAAGATGCGTGTGGTGTAGTGAAAAGTTTGGGATAAGTAAAATTCAACACTGCACAGAAAAAATTTAGCATGTAGGTGCGCGCGATAAAATTTTAGTACCGCACGGAAAAATGTTGGTGTGCGGTGTGCGCAGTAAATTTCGGGCACCATGCGGAAAAAAAAGAGAGTTGGTGTGTAGTGTGTGCAGTAAATTTTGGTCACTTCATGGAAAAATGTTGGTGTGTGCACTAAATTTTGGGTGTTGCACGGAAAAATAATAATGTCCCGTGTGGTGTGCGCAGTATTGGCAGAATGTAGAGGACTTTGGTTGATGCGTGCACAATATGGGTATATGTTGTCGTGCAACAGTTTAGTCAATGGTGCACGCAGAGTATTTGTGCGTGGTGGAGGTGTATTGATATTTGGCATGGTGTAGCATGTAGAGTGAAATGCGTTTGGAATATCAGTGCGTGAGACAAAAACTGTGCACGGTACATATTGGCGCATGACATAAAAGTAGTCCGCGCAAGTTAGTTGTGCGACAGAGAATTTGTACACAGTGGTTTTAAAGTGCGCGAAGCACGAATTAACTTGTGTTGTTGTTGTGCATGGTGAATATGGGCGTACAGATGTAAATCGTGCATGCAAAATTGTTTGAAGGGTGAACAATAGCATAAAACCAATGATTTTTTTCGATGTTTTATATCATTTGAATGCCATACTTTTGCAACGCGTTTTTGAAGGCCTTAAGAGCATTTTGAGCAACTCAAAAAAAACGAAGTCGAGGTGTACTCTCTGTAGAGAAAATAAAAGAGCTCAGAGAGATGTTTCTAATGGTGTAAATTGTTCGTCAAACATATATTTTTTGAGAAAGTTACAACTTAAACAGTGGAGAGTAAATTTTATGACCCAACTAACATCAAAGAGCCATAACTTTCTGCTCCAGAATCAGATTGAGGCACAGGAGTAGTCAATGGAAATATATTGAGCCATAGAAGACATTCCAAGAGATGAATTAAATTTATGGGAATGTTAAAAGTGTTTAATATTGAAAAGAAGGTACCTATAGCATATCAGTTACAATATGGTATTTTGAGCTAGAACTTCAACGGGTTGTAACTAGCATCCCAGGACCCAAAATGAGGTGAAACTTGGATAGAGTGTCCATAATATGTATATTAATAAACCCAATGGATCTCCTATGAAACATCCAATGGAGTAGGTGCAAAAATGCATAATTGCAACGCAGAATTGTGCCCAATTGAAGTGTGAATAGAAAAGTTAATGGACAATTTTTAAATAGCCATAACTTTCATCTCAAGACTCAGAATTGAGCATGGGAGTAGGCCTTGGAAAGGTATTGGATAGAGGATTCTAATTATACACCCAGAAAATTGATTTGGGCAGCAATTTTCACAGGAGATCAGAAGAATAATTCTGATATATATTATTGAACCAGAATGGTTCATATTTTCATGAAATTGTTGAAACAGTTAACCTGACAAAGTTTTGTTGGTTGCACGTTTTGAAGAGTTAAAAACTTTGAGTTATTAACAAGTGAGAAGGTTGAAGTTTATTTAAAAATAAGCAGAGGTACTCAGGGAAAGAGTGCTATGAAAAAATACTTCATAAGATGATCAAAATCCAAGACCACAAAATGTCAAGGTATGAATCTGAGTGCACCCATAAAATATTGGGAGGCCACTACATGAAGTTATCTCATGTTATTCAAGTATTCAATGGAATATGGGCAGAGGAATAGATCATGTAATGAAGGAATTAGTGAACACTCCCAAACAAACCAATATACAGATTAAGCAATACATTGGATTCAGATCTATTATAAAGGAATTGACTATTAGAATGATAGTAATTACATAAAGAAAGAGGCTTAATGCATATATGGATAAAGAGTTCATCATATCCAGGGAATTTCTATGCAATTACAAATTAACGCTACCCTTATGGTTATTAGAGTGCGCAGTGGAAGCATGGTATAAAGGGCATCAATATGTCATGATAGAAGTGGACTGTGCAAGGCAGGTTGAAATTAGATTGGTCAAGATAGGGGAAAGTAATAGCCAACAAGAAAATACAAGTACTGATATGATCAGTTAAGGAAGGGATAAACGTAGTACCTCAAGAAGGAAGTTGGTGTTAACTATCCAAGGTTACTCAGAAAACATGACTGGAAATATAATTGGGTCATGTAGGAGTTGGATCAGAGGGATCCGAATAATAGGGTAATGCTGAAAATTAATATCAACAAAATATGTAGTTGCAAGTCCATGAGCATCCTAGAATAATGAAAGAATAATTCATGGGATAGATATCAAGAAAATGGGAATGCATGAAAGCAATCCAAGAGGGAAAGAAGAATACTAGTAGATATTATTAGTGCATCACAGGGGTATTGAAGATATTTCCACAATAGCATGGAGATGTCAAAGGCAAGAAAGACTTAAAATTGAAATGAATCTTTGTAGAGAGTCAATGAATAAACATGAAGAAGAAAATGGTTCTATGCATGATTTTGAATGTAAAAGAGATGGTGCCTAAGAATAATCCATCTCAGGTGGCATACAACCATGAGTAACATTTCCAGGGGGTGGAAGTACCACTTGAAATTATGTTAGTAAATTAAAGGCAACATTAAGTGCTTTTAATTAATTCTATGCAGCTAGGGAAGGAGGCATATGTCCATCCTTACAACATGCTAAGAGAATTGGATATGCAAGCCAAGTTTGAGGCTAGTTGGGAAAGAGTGGAGAAGAATGCAAGAAAACCCAAATACTAAATTATTCATTCAAGGAAGAGCTGGAATAGTTCAGTTTGAAAAATAAATGGATGTTGAAGATCCATAGTATATAAGACAACAAGATTGGAATTATAATTGATCCAAGTATGAGTTGGGATAGATGGATCCATGAAGTAAACAAAAGTTTAAGGTTAATATCAGTTTAGTATTTGGATGGAAAATAAAAGGTAGCCAAGAGTGTTTTGGCTAGAAAGTGCTCGGATAAGAAATAATCATGCACAGTGGTTATAGTGAAGAGCACTTGAAGGATCATGAATTCGGAAGAATGGAAAACTTCTGGGATAAACCAGGAAACATGATTCAGGAAGAAAGAAGTTGTTGCAATTACTGTAGCAGAAAGTATTTTATGGCTTGTTGGGACAACCATAAAGTGAGAATGCTTGCATGTTTGCAAGTGTTGCTAATAATGTGTCTACATATAAAAGAAAGCAGCAGAACAATGGAATGTTGATTATAAGACTGATAAAGAGGCATAAGATCTTCTATTGTCATCAACTAATAAGGTAGCATTAAAAAATTTTAATGCCATCCATGCAGGTAATTATTTCTCTTTTGAAATTATATTTCATAATTGCTGAAGGGAAATTCAGGTAAGAATTTCCCCAAATTGAATTTTATACTACGATGTATGGTATTGTTTAAGTGCATTGACCAGATTAAGTTACCACTAGGTGTGGTCAAGGCTAGCATCTTGTTATAGTTATCAAAGATTTTAGATTTTGAATGCACACACTAACATAGTAGCATGTCATGTTAATTTGGTTATGAGACAATAACCAAAGAAAATAAAAGATAATAACTTGTTATAGGAATGATGCTAAGAAATATAGTCATGTATGAGACCAGGACATGGTTGGATATGGCAAGGTATGGTTATAGAAAGGTTATGTGCCACACAAATACCCAATGAGCTTCCTACTTTAAATAAAACTTGGACTGCAACCTTTTTGCTAACACTAATAAACACTACATAATTGTATTCTTGGTGTAGTGTTCAGGCCAAAAAGGAAGGCATTCAAGTAATTGTGAAGACAATGGGAAGTGTGTGGAGATGTGTTAAGACATTGGCCAGATTTCCAATTTATGTATGGTGAGATGCATGACCTAGATAAAGCTCATTCTGAAAATCAATGCAAGGGTGCATTGAATAAACATGCATTGAGAGTTTCACTCATGCCTGGTAAGTGGCAGAGTTGCACTCATATGATGGAATTTTATACTTAAATGCATTTTGCTGACTCCATTTTGTGAGTGCATGTATATATGTTTTTGCTTGGAAATGATTATACTAATGGTTGAAATGTTGCTAACTCATGAAGTTGAGAACATTTCAAGAACTAATAAACATAGCAACAGGAAAGTTGCAAGTGAGGTGGTCACAAGAATAGTGACTACAGAAAATTGAAGAAATGAACTTACTATTATTAATTATGAATATGCATATGAATAGAATGATGAGTCATTCTATTTGGTTGAATTGTTTGGTAATTGTGATTGAATTGCTAGGTGCAGGCAATTCTAAGATCATGGCATAAGGTGTTATACATGTTGAATTATGATGTAC